>KZ107850.1:731308-818658 GCA_002116315.1 Epicoccum nigrum
GTACTATAGAACAATGATCGAGTATGATCTAATAACTGGGAAAGTGTCAAAGGAAAGAGTTTTTTTTTTTTTTTTTTTGGGGGGGGGGGGGGGGGGCATGTTCGAAGTGAATGTCCCCGTGTAGATAACCATTAACTAATGGTAGAAAATCATCGATACCTTGGAGGGCAAGAATGGCTGCCCGGGCGAGGCAGGTAAGCGCGCCTCCCTCTCGTTCTAATTAACTCACTTTGCTTCTCCTCCCAATCGTTGCCCCTTCTTGCCTTTGTCAGGGTCCAAGCGGATTGTATAGCCAGCTAGAGGAAAGCTAGAAGTAGCTAGTAAGATCTCTCAAGCATAGGTTACACATGGAACACGAATCGTATCTGTTGGCTGGACTCGCATCATTAGTCTGCAATAATTATGGAACCCCCCCCCCCACCCTGGCTGATCCTTCCCACTCTTTTGAGACAGAACATGATACCCAGCAGTGAGCAAGTCCATATGGGTATCAAAATCCTTGGCTAGATGCAATAAGGCGGGTTTAAGTAAGATCTCTTAGCTCCTTTTTGCAGTGCTGGTGCAACGAGAGTGTGAAGGAAGGACATCAGTATGCTGGAGTGACGTTGTGAAGTGAGGAGAGGGGGCGGGGTCACATTTTGCGAAGCATTCATACTACATCGGAAAGTTGTTTGATTCGAACTATCTCATTTTACTCAAGTCACTGTCTTGAGGGTCCATTGAAGTTCCACAATCAAAGCCTGGATCTTTCAATCAGTCCACTCGAAAGTCCTCCTTAGCATGATCCCGACCGCACATCCTCCCGTAGACATGTAAAAGCGATTCCATCCGCGCAAGCCTCCAAAACCGCCAGGGATTAGGTCATGATAGGAATGCGGGTCCTTCCAGGTGAAGCACAGGCACTGTGCTCTAAGCGGGGTCTTACTCACGCATTTCGACTTGAAAGAGGACTCGGGACTCATTTGAGAGGAGATGAGCAGTGTCCATATACCACAGCTAATTAGTCGGATTTATTGCCAGCTGCCATTGCGAATTGTCGCATCTGGAATTGACAAGGCGATCTCCAGACGGGGTAGCGCAAGATCCCGCAGCGGCCATTGGGGGTTGCGGTTACCGTGGCCCCACAGGCCCCTATATCCGTACAAGTTGGAAGACTGTGGCATGTGACAGTTCCTGGTTACTGTCACAGTGGAAGTGTTGAGGTCTCGGTAGTAGCGAGGCTTGCTGATGGTCACAGGCAGGCCCCATATCTCGGACCACTTGCTATCTTCCGCGTCAATGTACTTCGTTCGAGATTCGACAATCTCAGTCTCGGCTTCGGCATAGATCTTTCTACACGACAAGAACAAACCGGAGAAATCACCAACTGGGCTTGTAGCCGAATTGGCAATGGTCTCGTACAGCATGACTCGAAACTCAGGGATGTTGAAGAACTTCTCGGCGGCAGGGGTTCCGGCGGGCGTATGCACCTCGTTTGAGCAATCCTCTGACGATTGTGGTTGAATAGTGTCATTGTCTTCTCTAAGTGCTTCGCTGTGAAAGTTCTCAGTATGCTTTTTTTGAAATGCGGCCGGGTCTGGAGTAGAGCCCCGTGGCCGGTCCAGCTTACGCTTCTGTTGTTCGTCAGGGTCCATGGCCAATCTACTGTGATTGGGTTCTTGAATTGTAGAGTCTGTGTGGATTTGATCATAGGAAACCCAAGCCAAATCGTTGGAATATACGCAATGGCTCTCTTTGCCATCAGTGAAAAGATGCTCACGTGATGACGCACAATGTGTCGTTCACGAATATGATTCGGAAGCATTTCTCTGCGAGGTCCTTCACTTTATTTTACATATATATCTGATGGTGTTGGTTGACCAAGCTCGACAACTCCTCAACGACGTTTCGATGCCCATTCACGAACAACGTCCTGGATGACTCCATCGACAACAGCTCCTACATCATACCTTGCGATATTCCGTCTCATCGCGTCAGCCTTTGTCTTGTACGAGTCATCCTTCAGCACCAACTCAATACCTTCCCGAATCTTCTCTAAACCAGGAGAACGGTCACCGATGTTGAGACCAACACCAGTCCACTGCACGATCGCATTTGTGACTGCTTTGTCCTGACCTTCACCAGCAACAACTAAGGGCACGCCGTGCTCGAGAGCTTGTATAACGGCACCATAACCACCATTGTTAACCAGAACGTCGACCTAAAAGGGGTTAGCTCTACGAGTGAAGTATAGCATCGTACAACCTACCATGGGTAACAACAGGTCGTAGGGAACGAATTTGGCTACGCGTGCATTTGCTGGCACTACCATATCCTGTACCTCCTCCGGCTCGAATGAGACTGTGGTTGCAATAACTATCACATCATCTCTATCTTTCAATGCCTTCAGAGTCGGCAAAACCAGGTTGGTCAGATCGGTCTCGACAGTACCTTGGCTGACTGCAACTATCTTCTTCCCTCTTTGCCTGGCATCAACGACCTCATCCCACCAGACAGGGAGATCCGGCTGCTTTGGGGGTGCCTTGTTGGGATCTTTCAAAGCGCCGAGGTAGTGCACAGTGGGCCGGAGATCGTGGCGAGGAAACTCGAATTCGGGTGCACCAAGAGCGAGTATGCGATCTGTGACCGAGTGCATTGAGTCCATAAGGTATCGGTCAGTCTTAGCTCCATGTTCGGCCAGAGCCTGCCAGTACCATTCACTGAGAGTCGCGGTTTTGTAATTTGCTTGCTGATCCTCGTTCGCTTTTTGGTGGATTGCTCGTGCGTCCGGCCCGGAGTGTGGTGCTCTACCCATATAGAAGGGAAAGCTGTCATTGGAGTTCATGGACAAGGGGTGGTAGCTTATGATCATACTTGCGTCTGGCTTGATACCCGGTGACCCGAGCAAAATCGGATGGTGACCAATAACGGGCGTATCGAAGAGTGAGATCAAGGGCTTCTCATAGCCATGATCTCTACGAAAACACTCAAAAACTTGCTGAAGGGTGTCGTGTGCCGGCTTCATACTTCCTATCAGTGCGACTTTCATGATGAATAATTCTTGCTCAATACCCGGTTCCTTCGATGCGTACGTGGCGTAGTCCTCAGCGCTCATCTTGTCATTTCCGCCAAGCAGCGGATGGAAAGTGATTCGAGAGTGCAGTTCAGCGACATTCCTCTCGAATACGCGACCTGTTACGAAGATGACCGGATAGCCAAGCTCTGCGAGGACAACGGCGAGCTTCGCAACTTTTTCGTAATGTGACCAATGTGTGAAAGCTGAAACGACAACGGGCGTCTCTGAGCGGGCAAGGATATTCTCAAAGACGTATGTATGGGAGAAAGGATTGATCCGCAGAGTCTGGATGTAGCCAGGTAGGAAAATGCGGAACGTCAACAGAGCAAGGACTGGCACAATCATCCAGGAGAGAACACGCTGTATCGGCGCCATGAGGGGTAGCAAAGCAGGACTGTTCGTGAATTGTCGCACAATCAAAACTCACTCTTCTCTATAAAGCTTGCTGGAACGACTGTTGCTGACATAGTTTCTCACTTAGAGCGGTTCCTAACTGGGCCCAATGCAAGATAGGCTAAGTGCTGATGGCAGCTTACTTGTTCAGTGACTGTGTTGGCGAACAGATAGGAAAAATCCGCCCAATGTTTCATTTTCCTATCAAGCGCTATCTGTGCAAAGCGAATAAGCGACACGATGTTTCGTTCCACACTGCAACGCGAACGCGCCGACTGATGACGTCATCGTCAACATATCTACTTGTAACCAAACTTTCACACAACCATTTCTTTTCGGAGTTTTTCCCATTCTGGATCTTGACCAACAGTCAGATGAACGATCTTGAAGGTGTTGAATTCGAGCGCTAGACACTTGTGAAGGTCGGGCGCCTTCCGCGCGCGCACTTGGGTCATTCACTTCGCGAGGCAAGCAAGACAAGGCGAAGCTTCCATCCTGGTCTTTGCACTTCGCACAAATGATTGTTTTGTAGCGGCCTGAGTGTTTCACTACCACATATTCACCCATTAGTCATAACAAAACCTATTCGGGGTTCTGCCTAAGCGGAATCTCCATTCATGCCATTCCCCATCACCCACTTCCCACTCGATAGACACCTGTCGGCAACAGAGTGAGATCACACAAAATGAGCTACGCCTACAGTACTTATACGGCTTTCAAACGTCGTATTTTTCCGCAGGCCTTCGACACGGACGATGGACACCCTGCAGCAATCGGCAAGAGTCGACTTCTTCGTCTGCCAACCGAGCTGCGTCTGAAGATCTGCTCCTACATGACGATAGTGCCTGCTAAGATCGACTGGGAGTGGAAGGGCGCCTTCTTCAGCTGCACTCAGCTGCACAAAGGTATGCTTGACCAGTTGTCGCCAGCCCTGGAGATGGAACGATTCTTACGGACCGAGGTGAAGCTG
This sequence comes from Epicoccum nigrum, assembly GCA_002116315.1. Lineage (NCBI taxonomy): Eukaryota > Fungi > Ascomycota > Dothideomycetes > Pleosporales > Didymellaceae > Epicoccum > Epicoccum nigrum. The sequence goes on from KZ107850.1 coordinate 735,727, forward strand.
CCACGGCATATTGAACAGCCTCATCGTATTTCTCCTGGACTCCCGCACCCGTTCTTCTGCTGGGTCCGCAGTGTAACCATAGACATCGCGCTATCTGAAGAGTGGAGCGAAATTATGCGTCAGTTATACCCCTTGTATCTTGACGAACTCCATATTGTGCTGAGGTATAGGAAGGGCCTGCGCGAACATCGTATCACCTTACCTTGGGGTGATCTGAAATCTACTGCTCCACCTCTTCTGATGCCTAGGAAACCATGTAAGGTAGAGCTTGTGGTGAACTGCAAGAAGATCACCGTCTCCCTTCATCCACTGAACAAAGCCAAGCGCGCTATGTACAAGGAGACAAGCTTCGAGGTCACCCTACCGGAAACAGACATCACCTTCCTCTTCACGATTGTGGAAAACAAACGAGAGAAGCAGGTGGAGCGCTCCTACACCTTCAAGAACCGATTCAGGCTACCAGTGAAAGAGAAAGTAAGCCCACCGTCGACCCGCTGGGATAATCTGTACGGCCTTCTCCGGAGATTCTGGTAGTGGCAAGGGGCAGGCATTCCGTCGGAAACGTCCTGGTTCAAACACTCGTCCAGTTTGCCTCCCTCCTTCGCAAGCCTCCTCGCCTCATTACTTCCAAATACCCACTCCGCGTATTCCGACAGCACTTCCGCCACATATACCCGTCCACGGCGCTTCTCGCCAATCTGGAATTCCGGGCTCACGCCGTACGCATGGATACCCTATCCTGCTTTCAGGTCACATCAACCGATGGTTGTGTGGCGGGCGTAGATTACCCAGTCATGAACTGGCGGGGAAGTGCTCAAGGCTTTCCGTTACTTTGCCCAGATTGAGGCTCTCAGCTCGCCTCCGCCACAAATGCTTTTGACATGCCCAGTAGCTGTATCATTTCCTTTGCTTGGGATGATTTTATTCTTGGAAAATGGGGATGTATTCTTGTTCTTTCTACCAGTTATCAATAATCCCAGACTGCAGAGGATGAGGAACTTTTAAGTGAGATGGAAATGCACACCGAGGTTACTCAAGCTGAATGAGGATGGTAACAAGGCTTCCAATACCTCGATATGCAGGTTGGTCTCTACAGTAGTAGTCTAGTCTATCAATTCAGATCCAATCATCCCATCAAATGTTTTCTCGGACTATAGTATTGCCTGCATTAATACATGTATCCCCGGCATTCTTCAACAGTGCCGGCGCAAGATCTCGAAATGAACTTCTTTGCATCCGCCAGCGCCTTTGCCATCTTGCCGTCTTAGCATACGCATTACCCAGATTGATGCTCACTACAAGAGCACCCTACTTACCTACGAATTGCCTTAGCGTTGTAACTCGCGGCGCCGATCTTGTGGGGGAACAAGCCCACCGGCTGCAATAAGGCTCGGCATTCACATAACAACCGAGACAAGGGTACGGAGCCTTTCCCATGCCGGAAACTCTGGTACCATGGATTAATCTATGTGTATACGAAGGCAGTGACAGCATCATCGCACCGCACGTCTCCTGACTGCGACTGTGCGGATGAAGTCTGCTATTAGGCTCAAGTAGCTATGTGGAAAATCTTATATCAAGGAGTGCGCTCGCGACAGTGAGGATTAGGATCAGCAGCTCCATTAGACACGCGCTCCGATCATTCACAATGGTTTCCTTCACCTCCATCCTTCTGGCGGCCACCGCCGCGCTCGGCGTCATCGCCGCTCCTTTCGACATGCTCGGTGAGATCGCTGCCCGCGACGACGCCAACGCGACCTCCCTCGAGAGGCGCCAGGTCACTGCCAATGGCGAAGGAACCCACAACGGATACTTCTACTCCTGGTGGTCTGATGGCCAGGGCTACGCGCAGTACACCATGGGCGAGGGCAGTCGCTACTCCTTGACATGGCGCAACGTGGGCAACTGCGTCGGTGGCAAGGGCTGGAACCCAGGAACAGGCCGGTGAGTGCACATGTTATCTTTATTCGTCTTGAGAATGCTTTTTGTTGACGGTTGGTCCCAGCACCATCAACTACGGCGGCTCATTCCAGCCCAACGGCAACGGCTACCTGGCCGTGTATGGATGGACCCGCAGCCCGCTGGTCGAGTACTACGTCGTTGAGAGCTTCGGCACCTACGATCCCTCCAGCCAGGCTCAGAGGAAGGGCACTTTCACCACTGACGGCGGTACCTACACCATTGCTCAGTCCACCCGTTACAACCAGCCCTCTATCGATGGTACCCAGACCTTTCAGCAGTACTGGTCTGTCCGCCAGGTCAAGCGCACCAGCGGCAGCGTCAACATGCAGAACCACTTCAATGCCTGGGCCGCTCAGGGCATGCGCCTCGGCAACCACTACTACCAGATTGTCGCTACTGAGGGCTATCAGAGCAGCGGTACCTCTGACATCTACGTTCAGACCAGTTAGATGACGCGCAGATCTGGACATAGGGATCAAGGAACAGAAGGAGATCCCAACACGGAATCTTCAAGATTGTGTGCCTGGCAGGGTTCCGTGTGACGGAGGTGCAGCTAGGATGGATATATGTTGTGTAGTTAGCCAAGGAAGCCAACCCTGTCCTTAACGCTTGTGCTACTTGCCGTCAACCCATGTCCCTTGCATACATGTGAGTCGTCTTGGATCAATAAAGTTAGCGAGTGCCTCTCCACCGCATGCCAAGTTTTTCACATTTCTTGGAAAAGTCTTGTACTTCCGCTGTGCCGAGGACAGGGGCAGGGATCGGTACCTCGACCCCTCGCGAATTCAAAAAGTGCCCACTTTTGTATGCCGGATGGATAGGAGGTTCTGACTTGGGCATGTCTTCGTTAACAAGTCTTTGCTGGTTCGCAACAACACCATAATTCACCTTAATCACTACTTCGGAAAAATTCCAAGCACCAATGTGAGCGTTGTGAACTCGAAACCTGCGGGGTAAGTCACACGGTCTACCCACTACGTCCTACACCTATCGAATCCATAGACCATCATCCAGTCAATGATGTCTCCCAAATTGAACAATGAAGGCGGCCAGTTGCTCGCCTCGACGTTCTCAGGGCATCGAGTATAAAGGAGAGACACCCACCTATGCATCTTAGCCCGTGTCTGTGTAGCCAAAACCATGAAGATCAGACCCAGCATGTCCAGATCGTACTGTTGACTGCGCTCGTCGACTAGATCCTGGCACTAGACCGTATAGCCGAATCTACTCCTGCTCTTCCTCCTATACTTGTGTACCGCGCGGTTGATACAGATTGAGCAGCCAGCCGCCACACATGGCCTGGGAAATCATCAGAAAAAGCGAATCTGCTGATTAGCAGGCAGGTATTCACACCAGCACAGCCCGAAAGCCGCTGCTCCCTGCGCTGTCAGTTTGCTGCACGCAGAACGCTGTCGTCGTCATGCGTGGAAGCCTTCGGGTGTTGTCGTTGCGGAGCTGCCCACCAATCACCACTCGTGGACCACCTCATCTCGGCCGAGGCACGTGACCAGCATTGTCAGCAGCATCGCTGAACTTCTTCTTGTGGTTACAGCGATTGTGCATTTCGTTGATGCCTACCGGCAGTAAGATGGAGACCGAGAATTGTACCTCAGAGAAACGCTGCGGTACGGGAGACCGCATAGCCTACAGCGCTGAATCGCCGCATCGCCGAGTCACCGTCGTGGAAACCCGTAGATACCTTTCAGTGGATCGAGTCCACTAAAGCCCGACTACCACCGAGGCTGGAAGTATATATAATCACGTACCAACAGTTTTCATTTGTAGCCTTTAACTTCCCATATCCAAGAGACCAATTCCTTGTCACTCACGCAACTTCCTCTCACACCAATATGGCCACCCCCAACCTCACCCTCCACCACCTCCAAATCGGCCAAGGCGAGCGCATCCCCTGGCTCCTGGAGGAACTCAATCTGCCCTACAAACTAGCCACCTACAAGCGCTCGCCGCTCCTCTCGCCCCCAGAGCTGAAAGCCCTCCACCCCCTGGGCGCCTCTCCCGTGCTGGAAGACCACACCGACGCCTTGCGCCCCGTCAAGCTGGCCGAGTCCGGCGCCATCACCGAGTACCTGATCCACAAGTACGGAAACGGGAAGCTCGCACTCGCCCCCGAGGATAAGAGCTTCGCCGACTACCTCTACTGGTTCCACTTCGCAAACGCGACCCTCCAGCCCGCCCTCTTCCGGCGCGCAATGCTACGCGGCGCCATCCCCAACGCAGAGTCCGACATGCGCTACCTGGGCGCGTGCGATCGCGTGAACAGGGCGCTGGCGCATCTGAACGACCGGCTCTTGAAGAATGACTGGCTTGCGGGCGAAGAATTTACGGCGGCAGATGTGATGACGGGGTGGTGTGTGACGACGATGCGGATGTTTGCGCCGATCGATCTGAGCGCGTATGAGGGGATTTTGGGGTGGGTGAAAAGGTTTAGCGGGCGTGAGGCGTACCGGAGGGCCATGGCGAAGTGCGATCCCGAGCTGGATTTGGAGGAGACGACGAGCGCAAGGGGGCCCAAGGTGATTGAGTTGTTTGTCAAGGCGATGGCGGGGAAGATGTGAGGATCGGCTCTGGGCATTGGGGAAGCTGTGAGGGCGTGTGGAGGTCTTGTGTATTGACAGTTCCTGTTCGTCTGTAATGTAAATACTCTACTCAAAGTTATACGCTTCGCGGTCCACAACTGGGACCTCGAACTTCTTCCTCCCGCGTACCATGTAGTAGATGCCGCCCAGTACCAGCCAGCCACCCATCACTACAATCGAATAGTTCATGTTCTGTGCGGTAACCGGCATGAACGTGGGAAACGTCGCGAAGACAATGACAAGCATGAGCCACGCGCACGATACGAGATTGAGACCCAGTCCCAGTGCCTTGGGCATCTTAAAATATCCAAACTCATGCTGGGCCAGCTTGGGGCGGCCATAGACGATGAAGTAGACGATGGGAATCAAGTACGAAGTATACATGCCGAGAATCGCCATGGACAGGATGGCGTTGAACGCGGTCGAGTTGCCCAGGTAGATGAAGCCGAGAAACATCTGCGGGACGGTAACAAGAATTACCATACGGACAGGAATGTGCAACCTCTGATCGACGTGGGCAAAGTAGCGATCAAACGGGATTGCCTTATCGCGCGCAAACGCCCAGGTGGTACGTGATGTGGATGTGATACCGGCGACAGTGGCAGCCACGGCAGTGATGGTGATGATGAGGCTCATGACTGTTGCACCGGCCCTGGATTTGGTTGCATCCAAAAAGATCTGCATGAATGGGAAGCCAGTGGGTGTGGAGAGTAGGACATCCAAACCGCCGGTCGAGAAGAGCAACATGATGCAGTAGCCGACACCAAGGATCCCGTTCACTGTGACAGAGCCAATCATTGCGATGGGAACATTGCGTGATGCGTGGGGCAGTTCTTCGGCAAGATGGCAGGCGGCATCATAACCGAGCAGAGGATAGACAGATGAGAGGAGGCCAACAAGCCAGGCGATCCCATCGTTCGACCAGCCGCTAGTGTTCGACACCTTAGTGAACACGAAGGAGGGTGAGTTCTTAGGTGCCATAGCACCGAGTGTGATCAAAATGGCGAGAAAGCCGGCGATGTGCAACGCACCTGTTATAATCAGCATGTCAATAGTGCATACCAACTTGGATACTTACCAGAGAGCAAATTAGCTGTAGGCAGCATTTTCGCTCCCCATATGTTGATGGCAGCAGCGTAGAGCAAGACAGCCCAATAGAAAAGCAGGCCCTGCCACCTTGCTGGTAGGTAAGACTCATCGTTCAAAATGATCAAAGCCTGAAGCTGAAGACCAGCCGCAAAAGCAGCAGAGGCAGTCAGCACAATCTGTCCTCCAACGTTTATCCATCCGGTGATCCATGCGGCGGTTGCTCGAGACGAAGCCGGGGAAAGTGCAGCGACCCAATGGTATTGCCCTACGTGTGTCAGCTGCAGAGTATGTGTTCCCGATCAGTGCTTCATACCTCCCGCAGTAGGGTAAATGGATGCTATTTCCCCCAGAGAGCACGCAATGGCAATTGTGCAGATGATTGAGATTAGGCTTTCAAGATTAGACTTTATCCTGCTGTTCATTCTCTGAGATGTGGGGACTTACAGATTGAAGAAGAGACAGGGGGCACCACCTGTGGTCAACGCAGTTGCAATGACTGACGACAGCGCCTCCCAGGTCGCCATCAAGCAGAGGCACAGACTGCCCAGCGACCATATCGAGTAGTTCCTTTCCAGTTCCTGAACGTGTCCGATCTGAGCTAGCAGTTCGTCATCTGAAGTTGGGGCGACCTTTTTGAAATCGTGTTCGTCGACTATCTCGGCCATCTTGATGTGTGCGCGAATCGATGCTGACAGGATTCTTTCACGGTTAAGTGTGATGGCTAAGCATTTATGCAAACACGTCAGACGATAATGAAAGGAAGATAACGTTGACACTGAGGTCGCCTATCTCTGGTATTCGACTCTTGCATGGCTATAGATAGTGATGTGCTAGAAAGAGAAACGGCGGAAGCGTTCCGAATAGCAGCTGGTACTTGCGACAGGTTGCTGTTGTCCGAATCGACTGGGGTATGCGTGAAATGCGGGGGTTAGTGTGAATCTTGACGATTATAATGCCGTTTTGTCAAGCCCACGTTTGAAATCTCCAGTCTCAGCGATCTGGCATCCAACAAGCTGTTAGTGAGTAGTGGGGAGGTCTTGGGACTACACTCTATGATGTTGAAAAGTTCGGCATGCCAATTGATATCAACTGAGTATCTGCTGTGGTGTGACAGCTTTGCAGTGGCATATGCAGGCACAGCACAGCTGCATGTAAGTTGAAGGATCGGAACCTTCGCGGTGGAACAGTTGATAAGAGCGTCTCAGTCCAGGTGTTCAAACAGGTCTTAGTTCGCGTGGTGCATGCATGACACGCGACAGATAAGAAGGTGGAGGTTGATACAAGTCCGGAAAAAAGATCGGAACGCAGTGGATTTCCGAATTTGAAGACGCATCCAATCGGGTATCACCATTGATAACACCATACACGCACATTCTTAATGCTGAAAAGTAACGTCTCGATGTGACGAATTGTGTTGACGAGAGTTGTCTATGAGGAGTTGTGCTTCGCTTGATGAGGAGTTCGCGGGGCTCCAGGCCATGGTGGATACTATGCGGAACACAGCCGCAGTCTCTATGCAGGATCACAAACAGTTCCGATTGTACTCACGATGCCACATCTAGGATCTGTATAATTAGCGATTCCTACATCAGTCCGTCGTGCTGTGGAGGAAGACCCAAGGTGCTGCTTGCAGATATTGTAGGTAGCTATAGGGACTGAGTCGTACAGCAATAGGTCGAGGAATCCATTGAACGCAGACCAGCTTTGATGGCTGCCGACAGACAGGTAGCGTAGACTGACGTGAATGAACATGTAAAGCAGAAGAGTGCGGTATGAAATATCCCTCTTTCCAAATATCACTCTCCTGATCCAGATCTCATGATCAATCCCACTCCCCAACCATCAGACACGGCTTGCAACAGCCCCAGCAGCATTTCTCAGCGCACGAGACGGCACACTCCCGCAGATGATGCCACCAGCCAATGCACAGTCAGCAGAGCATGGCGCCAACTGCCTCACACAAGGGCCTCGGGTGACCCCGGGCGCCAGCCTTGCGAACCCACCGCCCCACCCGGCTCGTAGCGAATCGTACCCATGTCACCTCGCAGCATCGCCAACCTCACGCGAGCAGTGAGGGTTCTGTCACACCACTGGATGTTTACCCAGAAGGCTTTTCAGCCTCCACGCGTGAGGAACGTTTCAAAGGTTGGTAGTAAGAGACAAGTCGCACGATGACATGAGGCATTTGCGCTTGGTGGGCACCGACGCTGCGGCGCAAGCGGGGTCGCGCAGGAAGAGAGGTAGCTATGAAGTCACATAAAGAGTGAAGCTTGACCCCTCACCTGGTCACGAGCCTCCCCCTCCAACAGCGCTGAGCTTAAATCGACGAGCTACAAAAACCCAACCTCACTTTCACCAAACGACCTTACTTCATCTTCTTCAATTGCCACTTCTAAGTCCTCAATCGAGCTTCCTACCCCACACAATCCAACCACAAAGCAAGCAAATCGCTATACACAACAAAACAATGGCAGCGAAATACTCCCGCCGCCCCTCGCACCTCTCCGAGCCCCTCTCCCCCAGCCTAATCCCCGAGCTCGCGCTCCTCCCCGCCCCGCTACCCACCGCCTCAGTGCCCTGCGGCCAACTCGTCGCCCCATCCTCCAAGCACACGCCCAGCACGCTCACGGACCGCGACTTCGACGACGCCGGCACGCGCTGGTACAAAGACGTCATCTTCCTCTCCCGCACAACGGGCGCCTTCCAAGAGTCCTTCGGCGGCACGCACCTGGTCGAGAAAGGCCTCGCCCCAGACCAGGAGGTAGGCACCATCGAGGCGGAGGAGCAGCGCGTGCGCATGCTGAAGGACCCCGAGAGCAGCCTGAAGAAGCTGTGGGCCGAGGACGATGCGGCGCGCGAGTGGATCCGCGCCCATGGCGAGAACGCCGGGTTCGTCACTGCGGTGCGCGCGGTGAGCAATGCGAGTTACAAGCGCGCGAGGCTGGTGGATACGGGGTTGAAGAACTGGGAGGTGGTGAGGGAGGTGGGTGGAGACGGGAAGAAGGGGGGAAGGAGGGATTCCGGGTTGGATGTTAAGCCGACGAACAGTAAGATGGATGTTGTGGGGGTGGTAGTGAGGAGGATTGTTATGGAAGGAGATGATGTGGGGCTTGGGGGTGAGCTGGGGGCCGAGTACTGGAGGGAGGGATGAGCGTGGTGCGTTGCATTGCTTCATATGCATTGCTTCACACGTAGGTGGCACGATGATGGCGATGGGGGAAATGGGCGTTAAGGATTAGGCATGGCACTCCACTTACAAAACTTACAAACTCTCAAAGACAAGACAATGTACTCACAAAACTTCACCAACTCTCCCAGTGCCATGACTTGTATGTAGCAAAAGTGGATTGTCTGACTCGATGCTTCAGAGACCACCTCTCTTGAAAGATGGCTAGCTCGCGCATGCCTCCCAAAACCCATCACCCTCCGCCTTCGCCATTTTAAACGCCTAACGCCTATGCACAGCCGGCATGATCCCACTTACAGACAAGAGCACGTTACGATACGGTGACATCGCTCGCCTCGTCCCCATTCTGCTGCATGTTCACATCCTCCCCGCCCGCCAACACTTTCGTCTGCACACTCTCCTCCGGCGGCCCGACACCGGGCGTCGTAGCAGCGACGTTGCCCTCCTCGTCGACGAACTCGAAGTTGTAGCGCGAGAGCAGGTGCGGGATGGCCGACAGCTGGGGGCCGTAGCGGGCGGTGTTGTCGTAGAGCTCGAAGAGCGGGACGGCCAGGAGCTTCATGTTCTTGGGCACGCTGAGGACCTCTGTGTGCGATGGGGGGTCAGTATACAGCTAGCTAGGCTCACGTCTCACGGGTAATGGATGGATGGACGGATGGATGGATGGACGGATGGATGGATGGATGGATGGATGAGTGGGGGACAGGGTGGCCAACGTACTGCTGCGCGGCAGCTGGATAAAGTACAGCTTCTTACACTCCTTGGGGCGGGTGACGTGCGCGGGGATGAAGGGGTACATGAACGTCTCGAAGTTGGGGCGCCACCACTGGGCCAGCGTGTCGCCGACCTGCCACTCGTCGTTGACGCCCTCGCCCGTGAACTGCGTGCCGACCGGGGCGAGGCGCTCGTTGAGGCGCGCCTTGAAGCCCTCGATCTCGTCATCCTCGGGCCGCAGGTAGTCGCCGGGCAGCTTGAAGAAGGCGTTGGCGATCTGCAGCATCAGGATGTGCGGGTGGTTGTGCTCGTGGCACACCAGGATGGCTTCGCTCGTGCGCCGCATCCCGTGCTCGCTGTAGTGCTCTTCCAGCCGCTTCAGCCGCGCCAGCACCGACGGGTCCTCCTCTGGCTGGCCATCTTTGGTACCGAATGTGTAGTTGCTGAGGGGATACAGGCGGATGGTCTTGGGCTGGGCCGCATTGAAGTCCTTTGGCAGGATGGGGCTGGCTGGAGTCAGCATTGTATAACTAAAAAGAATAAATTACATACGGGTACGAGCTTTGCGAGGCGTTTTGTGTTATTGTCGACATGGTGGAAACTGTTTGTGTTCAAGTGATCGCGCTGTGAGCTCCGCAACAATCGGCGCCAGCAGACGCGCCCGGGGCGGTGACAGGGGACAAGGATGACAAGGATGCGGGCGCTCGCTTACTACGTACATAGTAAGCCTTAACGGGACTGGTGGGGCCTTTTACCAGGCACAGGCTCACAGCCTATAAGGTATAGGGTTCAGTTCAGTTCAGGGTGATGTCATTGGTCTCCAGGGCTAACATCAACAACCACCACCACCACCACCATGACCTCAAGCGCCAACTTCCCGCCCATCCTCGTCTTCGACGCCGTGTCGGGCGAGTACCGCGACCCCAGCGATTCTGCTGACATCACCGCCAATGTAGACGCTCCAACAAGAACCGTCCTCGTGACGGGAGGTAGCCACCCAAACCCGCACCAAACAAAAAAACACTCACTGACCGAGCACAAAGCCAGCGGTCTGCTAGGACGCCAAGTACAGCAGCAGTTCGCCCGCGCAGGCTGGAAAGCCATCGGAACAGGTCTGAACCGGATCAACCCGCCGGACGTGATCCGGCTGAACATGCTGGATCCCGCCTCCATCGCCAGCACCCTCGACACCATCCGCCCTGACGTGGTTGTGCACTGCGCTGCAAATCGCTTCCCGGACTCGTGTACTGCTAACCCCGCGGCTGCGCGCAACCTCAACGTCGAAGCCAGCCGCGCCTTGGCTTCCGCCGTGGCCGCGCGTGACATGTTCCTCATCTACATCTCCACCGACTACGTCTTCTCCGGCCGCCCGGGCGAGGCCCCCTACCGCGCGAGCGCCACCCCAGACCCGCCCAACGTGTACGGCCGCACGAAGCTCGAGGGCGAGCGCGCAGTGCTGGGCGCCGCACCCTGCAGCTCCGTGGTCCTGCGCGTCCCCGTCCTGTATGGGGCGTGCGACGAGCCCAGCGAGTCGGCCGTCAACGTGCTCATGTCGCAGCTGTGGAGTGCGCAGAAGCTGTCTCCCTCCGAAGGCGACGCGAAGATCCACGTCGACGACTACGCGCGCCGCTTCCCGACCAACACCGCCGACGTCGGCCGCGTGTGCCGCGACGTCGCCGACTACTACCGCAGCACGGAGAACGCGGGGAGAGACTTGCCGCGTCTTCTGCAATTTACGGGGGAGGAGGCCATGACCAAGTGGCAGATTGTACAGGCGTTTGCGGAGATTACGGGCCTGCCGCTTGAGAATATGGAGCCTGTGAGACCGCGGGATGAGCCGCTGGATGGCACCGTGAGGCCCTTTGATTGTCATCTTGATATGAGTGAGTTGAGGGAATTGGGGATTCCGGTCGGCACGGTGGGGTTCAAGGAGTGGTGGTGAGTGTGTTCTCTGTTGACTGCTGTCTGTGTGCTAATTAGTTGCAGGAGCAAGGAGCTGGGTGTCTTCCAGCGGTAGCTGCACCGGCGAAGACGTCCCGGTATCGAACCAGTCGTACTCCAACAGGCGGAACCGAAGGATGCGCATCGAGGGCCCCATAGAGACGATGACAGTTCGATCGACATCCTAGCATGACCCAAACTATCTGGGTCAGATAACCAAGGCTCAAGGAGAGAATCGATCAACTCCACGTTCCCTCACGCCGCAGCCTGCACCAGCACCCCCTCCACCCCTCTCCCAACGCTCCGCTCCCCGCCCGCAAGACTCTGACACACGACCTCTATCTCCCTCTCCGGCCCCTTCGGCGCCGCAAACAACGCCCTCACCCTCTCCACCATCTCCGCCCTCGCCTTCCTCCACCGCTGCGTATGCCCTCCCAGCCTCTTCAACCCCTTGTCCTCCAAATCCCCATTCACCCACCCCAACAACTCCCCCACATACTCCTCCTCCCGATCCTTCAAACTGTGGAATCCCTTCCCCAGCCCCTTCCTCCCCACCCTCTCCTCATATTCGCTTCGCATAGCCTGCTCAGAAGGGAGCTGCGCCAGTCCAGCGAACACCTTGGCGACGACCATGGCCTGGAACTCGAAGAGCGTGAACGTGGCCGTGAAGAAGGGCACGCCCACGAAGGCCAGACTGGGGTCGGGAATGTAGAACATGTCCTTGTGCAGGTTGTGGAACATGGTCCCGTCCGTGACGAGCACCTCCCCGCCTGCCTGATCCGCGGGCGAGGCGTCGGCATGTAGGTGAGGCAGGAAGGGGACGGTGAGGTGGTAGCCCGTGCAGAGGATTACGTGGTGGATGTTGCACAGCTTCTTGCCGGATTTGAGCGTCAGGGACAGGGGGACGGGGTCTGTGGCGGAGAGAGTGCGAGGGGCGCTGCCCGGGGCGTCGAAGGAAACCACCTCGTCGACGCGGATGGCGTTCTCCGGCAGCAGCGACGCGGATAGGTCGAAGGCCCCGTTGCGGTGCGATTGGTAGATGGTGGTGGCGAAGGGGCTGAGTTCGCGCGCGATGTCTGTGGCGGAGACGGAGCCGCCGATCAGGAGGAAGTTCTGGGCGTGGTGTTAGTGCGCTTGCTGGCGCGGAGTGAGGTGTTGGTGGGGATTTTACCTTGCCCTGGTAATCTTTGGGCGAGCGGTACCCTTTCGAGTGCTGGATTCGATCGGGGTACAGCCGCTTCCAGTCTGCGAGGCCGGGGATGTCGGGGACTCGCGGGGCGTGGTAGTGGCCTGATGCTACTATCACGGCGTCGAAGTTCTGGATGGGTGTTAGGGGGGTGAGTTTGTGAGTAGTGGATAACGCTCACATCTGTTGAGATCTCCTGAGACAGGGCTCCGCTGTCGGTCGTATGCAGATACGCAGTTTGAACGGCCCATTTGTCGTCAGTCTTGACTACGTTTTGTACTTCGGTGTTGTACTTTGTGATAGCATCGACCTCAGTCTTGGTTGCAGTATCCTGGATGTAGTCCTTTAATACGCTGTGTGAAACAAAGTCATCTGTCCCTTGTGGGAACTTGTTCAAGGTAGTCTCCAGCAGTGGTGTGGCCACATTATTTTTGAGCCCGACATAGCAAGGTCTGCTTTGTGTTAGTGGTCAATAGATCGGACGATAGTATAAATGGATCTACGCACCCTGGCGGTGCGTGTGAGAGGCGCTCGAGCTCTGAACTCGTAGTATCATGTTGCGTGTAGGTACTCCCAGCCTTTGATGGTGGTACAGGTGGATATGCAGGTTCAAGGGGTTTCCGTTCATCGTAGAGCCTTTATAAGTTAGTCAGAGTATGGTAAGCCATTGGGAGATATACCAAATACCACCTGCAGTACTTGACCGCTCGAAGACCGTAACATCTATTCCCTCATTCTTAAGATGCGCAGCGGTGACGATCCCCGAGATACCTGCTCCAATAACTGCTACACTTTTGCTGCTACGCGACATGATCAATTGTGCTTGGGTTACTGCTGAGGAACAGATAAGGACGAATTGAGCACGAGAAAGTCAGCCAAAGATTGGGCATCATACACGAGGCGCGCTCGAGGACTGTAAATACAATCACACACATCGTGATGGTGATACTTCACGTGATCTGCTCCGATGTCAGCAGAGCGCAATGGTGGGTAAAAATGGCATCATGTACTTTCCGTGTACACACCTGAGCCGAGGCATCCCAACACCATACCTCTGGAGCGGCGTTCAAGACGGCGTCTTCACAATCGAGGTTCGCCTAGTGATAAGCTTGGTGGTTCTCAATGGTGAATGGACAAGCGCAATAGGCTAGTGAATTGACGTGATCACTGAACCCCGCAACACCAACGTCGCGTTGCATGAACATGCGTTGCCGACGTACGACACCTGATGGGGCATTAGTAAGTATGGTCTGATGTGATGAGGGGTCCAGAGTGCCGTTGGATTATAAGAGCAGCTGCGGAGCATATTTGAGATCAGCAAAGCTTTGTTCCACAACATTCAACATGGCACCTATCGCAATCCCAGTCAACTCAGAAATTCAAGAGAAGGACACTGTCCAGCCGAGGAAAGATACTTTAGGCCTTCCTGAGTCTACAAGGAAGAGATTAGAGAAAGCAGGCATTGATCTGTCCAATGGGTATCCATACAGGCCGGCCAAGCCTTTGTACCTCGATGATGTGTACAAGATCCGTGACTACGATCGCGAACATGTGGATCCAGGCACCAGAGCCGATCCGGAGAAGAAGGCTTTGCTGAGTGCAGCCAAGGAAGTCATTCACCTTACAGCTCACATCGGTACTGAGATTGTTGGTCTGCAGTTGAAGGATCTTACCGATCAACAGAAGGACGAGCTTGGTCTTCTAATTGCCGAAAGGAGCGTGGTGTTCTTTAGAGATCAGGACATTTCGCCGCAAGAGCAACTGGAGCTGGGTGAATGGTACGGCGAAGTTGAAGTCCATGTAGGCGCTCAGTGCTCCAACACTTGTGACAGCTACTGATCATAAGGTGTAGCCCCAGGCACCTTCAGTACCAGGTGTGCCGGGAACGACTGTAATTTGGCCCGCACTGCAAGCAACAGAGATTCCAGCCAGCTTCAGAAAGACTGGAGGGGCGTCCAGATGGCATTCCGATCTTGTCCATGAGAGGCAGCCAGCGGGGTGAGTGAAGCAAAACTTTTGTCCCGGATATAGTTGACTGGTTGCAGTGTCACCCACTTGCACAACGACACAATCCCAAAGATCGGCGGCGATACTCTGTGGGCTTCGGGTAAAGAGATTATTTGAAGTTTAGTACAAAAACTGACGGGCCCAGGTTATGCGGCGTATGAGAAGCTGTCGCCAAACTTCCGGAAAATCATCGATGGCAAGCAGGCTGTATACCGCAGCGCTCATCCATACCTCGACCGTAATGACCCCACCGCCGGACCGAAGTACATCGAGCGCGTGCACCCGCTCGTGCGAGTGCACCCAACCACAGGTTGGAAAGCACTCTGGGTGAACCGGGCCATGACGGTCCGAATCGTGGGTTTGGACAAAGATGAAAGTGACCTGATCCTTGGGTATCTGTATGATGTGTACGAGAAGAACGTCGACATCCAAGTCAGGTTTAAGTGGTCGCCAAATACATCAGCGCTCTGGGACAACCGCATAACAATTCACAATGCCAGCTGGGATTATGGAGGATCTGAGCCGAGACACGGCACAAGAGTAACTGCACTGGCGGAGAAGCCGTACTTTGATCCGAAGGCACCCACGAGACGACAGGCTCTGGGTCTTGCTGGCCCCGAGGATGTTTGATGAGTTGGCTGATGACAAGACGCGAAGGAAGGCACGATTGTGGGGCGAATATTAGCGCGATTCTTAGTTAGTGCATAGCGGGCGCGGTTGCGGTTGCGGCTGCTCCCTCACGCTTCCCTCAATGTCAGCATCATAATTGAGCACTTCGTTATGATCGCTTTGTGCAGTCATCGTACCAGCTGCATGATCATGGATGCACCGATTCTCTGCTGCCCTGCTGGCTCTATTGAGGTAACGTCTCATTCGAAGCTGGATGGAGGCAAGTTATGCGTGTGCGAACTCCTGCAATCGTCGCTCCTCTGGGCATTGCGAACCACCAGACTACTCTCCAAATAGACGCGATGGACCATTTTTTTTCCATTTTAGAACGCGGCTCGGGTTCCAACAGAGTGGTTTCTCTACGACCTAGCGTTTTGAGATTGCTAGAGCGCAGAATTGATTGGAGCGTGCGGCGCAGCAGCGGTTAGCCTGCAGGTACGGCGGTTACGCCCACTTCAGCCGCTGTTAAGTATCCGCCGGTATGCAATGCAAAATGCTTCAGCCTCATGCTCTTATCGTCTTCCTATTTTTTCCTGTATCTGTTGCTTCAGCCTACTGCTCGGATACGGGTTTTCTTGCTGGGATGTCTTCGATCCCAATGCCTCGTGAACCTGTTCCTACGAACTCTCCAAGCAAGAACACGAAAGGATTCATTTCGAAAATGTCGTTGCGATCGGATGAGGAATCAAAACCTCCGACGTCAAACTGGAAGCCAAACGCATTTCGACTCCTACCACTGCTGGCTGCGATAATCACGTCGTGGGCGCTCATCATCGTTTTGCAACTTTTACTGGTAAAGAGCCAAAGAGAAGGGGGCATTATCATAGCCGATACCATTGACGACATACCTCTCGGCAAATCTTTTCTGTACAGATATCTACCGACTATAGTCGCATTGATGTTTAGTATTTTTTGGGGTTGGATTGATCTTCAAGTCAAGAGGTTGGAGCCTTACCACCAGCTGAGCAAGCGTGGTGGAGCATTGGGGAAAGATAGCTTATTGCTGAGCTACCCCTTTGATTTTCTGCCATTCGTACCGTTCAGCGCCTTCAGGAGAAAGTAGGCTTGATATGTAAGACCAGCTGGCAGACAACACACTGACCTTACGGCAGGCATTGGGCTGTTTTCTGGGCCGGTACGAGCATTATGCTCGTGACCTGGGGTATTGTCCCGATCCAGGCGGGTATCTTCTCAACGGAGACTATTCGTCTTTCTTCAGAGGCTACGTTTGTGCAGTCAACTGGATATATACCAGCTAGTGAGCAAAGCGAAAGGATAGACAGTCGCTACATGTACTCCACTCACGGTATTATCTGGCTCAACGAAACTCTGCCTCCCTTCATGACCCGGGACTATGCGCTTGCTCCTTTCCGACCGCTGGAAATCGCCGGAACAATCAATCACGAGAATCAGACATGGACCTCTTTGACGACTCTCTACAGCCTGGACATAAATTGTGAGGTCCCTGGAGTCGAACTTGAAGAAGTTGTGGAAAAGAATGGCAAAAGCTCCACGGTCAAACTGTCACGCTGGGTTAGCAGTAACGGTTGTGAGTATCCGACTATGTACTACAAAAATGTCGGCAATGAGACGATAGGACCAAATCCTGATCTAGGCAACTCGGCTGCTTACGATACAAAGGAGTATGGATCGATCTACATCGGGTATGCTCCGACTGACTGGACCGACTATTACCTCAAGGGCTACTGTCCAGAAGCAGCAAACCACACCTTCATGGCTTGGTTCACAAAGAACAAGCTACGGGCTGACGATCCACCTACTGAAGTCACTCGGTTGTACTGTATGCCTTCTTACTACGAACAGATGGTCAATGCGACAGTCAATGCTCAAACCAGAGCACCTATCAGCTATACTGCCGTGGGCGATAAACAAGTCCTTCCACTCCAGAAATGGAACTCATCTCTCTTCGAGACACAGATGAACACTGGCAGGGTGAATGAATTCAATCGTGAACGCTCCCTTCCATTGAGTCGCTGGCCCGATCAATTGGAAACCCTTTCGACCTACCCTATCAGTCTGGGAAATTTTGCCTCTGTCTTGCAGCCTCTAGCCGGGTACGCTATTGGCGCTAATCAAGGACCTGTGGGCGCAATGGTAGACCCACAAGTGCTCGCCGCAGCCTATCAATCAGCGTATCGTATCATTTTTGCAAGGTCTATGCTCGAGATTCTTGATCAAGACTACGGCACTACGTCCAAGTCTTCAGGCCACTTCGACTATGTTGCGGCAGCGATTGTTGTAGTACCTTTGTTTACATACATCGTGGAAGCGCTTCTGGGACTTGTATCTGTCTGTGGGATCGTATTGGTCTGTATCTCCTGGAGACGTACCTGGGGTTTACGCTCCGATCCTGCGACGATTGCAAGTGTCCAATCACTAATCGCGGACAATGCGTTGTTACTCCGAGAATTCAGTAAGCTGGACAAGGCAAACAAAGAGGAGCTCGCAGCAAACCTTGAGAATCGCAAATTCAGATTGGAATGTGATGAGAAAAGCAGTGTGTGAGTGGAACGGGTTGTTGCGTATGATCCCAAAGCTGATTCATTTATAGGATTACGGAAGTCGAAAGCGACGACAATTCTGCACACGGTCCGGTGCTCTATCTTCCAGACGAATCGCAAAAGGTGAAGCCTGTTCGACCTAAAGAATTCAGATCATTCGCTGTCTTGCCATTTGTGCTCCTTCAGATTGCACTTGCAATTGCGTTAGGAGTGCTTCTTCGACAGAGTCAACCGTTAGGTAAGCCTGTTACCTTGATAATTGGGAATGGCGGTTAATATCAAGTAGGCATTATTCGACCGTCCGACAACCCAATAATACGCCAGATACTCGAGAATTATATACCCACCGCCCTTGCAACCCTGATCGAACCTATTTGGATTCTCATAAATCGACTTCTCTGTATGCTTCAGCCTTTAGACGAACTTCGCGGCGGTCACGCTGTTGCAAGTCGCTCTATAGATGCTGACTACAGCTCGCTACCGCCTCAACTTGTCATATTCAAAGCTCTAAAGTCATCGCATTTCAAGCTTGCGACCGTGTGTACCATGGCACTATTGGCAAACTTTCTAGCAGTCGCGTTCTCGGGAATGTTTGACGAGCGCTCAGTCTTGGTACCTCAAACGATAGAGCTGAGCCTGCCGTATCAAGCCAAATTCATAGACATCAACGGAACCGTCAGCGCGGATATGTCTAACCGTATGTCTGGAGAAGAAATACTCGCGGTAATCCCATCTGGCGCTTATAGAGGAGGCTCTGGTATCAACCAGTTCTTGGTCGCAGAATCCAATTACACTACTGGTAATCCTCTGCCAGCCTGGACCGACAACGAGTTCATGTATATCCCTTTCATGAATGAGACCGACTACAACATATCTCAAGCAGTACAAGCGCGGACTTTTGCATTTGGTTCCGCGCTTGAGTGCAACGCCATACCTGACACCAACTACAATATTGTCCTTGGGAGTGACGGACAGTACATGGGCTACGCTAACGTCAGCATAACGATGCTCGACAATTCCACGAACGAACATTTTACATGCAGCCATCAAGTGACTCTGGAACGAGGCCCAGAACCCGTGTCTGGTATTCGAGCACAGTGCGTTGAAGGCAGCAAGCTGGGCGTAGAGCTTGTTCTGAGGCTGGACCCCCTGATGAACGCTACCAGGGCGGAGCGCGATTTCTGCCAGCAAACAGCATTCCTGATTTACGCACGAGGCGAACACAATTGGTGTGTCCAGGACTTCAGAAATGGAAACCCAAGGTTGAACCGCTCCAACGCTATGGTCGTTGGTTGTCAACCAAAGCTCATTGCGGGACAGGCAGATGTCCGTGTCGATGCAAACGGGCGAGTAGAAGAAGTTATGGACCTCGATGTCTCATCTTCTCTGTCTTCCGAATTTTTGCAGCAGCATTTCACAAACGGGACTACAGCTGGAGGAGCTAATGATCTGATCGCCCAGGCTCACGGCTATCTCTTCAACTTCCAAGGGCGACAATTTCATAACGACTCGTTTGCTACCGACTTTATAAACTATTTCATGCTCAAGCAGTCGAATGATAGCCAGCTACTGAACCCAAAGGCTCCCTTGCCGACCCTCCAGGACATTACTGGCAGACTATATCCTGTATACCGAAAGTTGTTCGCCATTTGGCTTGGTATCAACAAAGACAGGCTTCTAGTTCCTTACCTAGACAGCTCTGCAAAAGCAATAGATGGACAGACACATGTCGTCCAAATACGCATCTTCCTGTCGAAGCCTCTGTTTGTCATGGCCGAGATCATACTGGGTATTTACGCCATAGCTGCAGTATGCGTCTACCTTTGGCGACCAGGCAAGTTCTTACCGAGGATGCCGACTTCAATAGCTGCAGTCATCACACTGTTTGCTGCTAGTGAGGCAGTGGAAGATATGCGCGACACTGCTTTGTTCACAAGGCGGCAACGTAGACAGCACTTGGAGAACCTTGGAGCCACGTACGGTTATGGTTCATTTATAGGCGCCGATGGCTTGCCACATGAGGGTATTGAAAAAGAACCTCTTGTCACTGCCGTGCCACTGCCAGGCGTGGTGGAGAAGGTTCAAACTGGGTTTACGCAAAAGAGCCTGGGACTAAGAAGAGATAATTAAAGTCTCAGAGCATTTGCTTGCACATTGTACCCAATGTAACGGCCCAACGGTAACTGAATCTCATAACCTAAGTGAGATCTCGGTCCCCTCCGCAGCTCGTGATTGCACTTGGGTAGCTCGTCCGAAATTTCAGCCTCCTCTCTACCGACTTCAGTCGCTCACTGGTAGGCCGGAGATTGGGAAAACGCGGCCCTAATATGAGCACATGCCTACCGCTCTAAGAAGTACCATGCATAAGATCCGTGTTTGATGCAAGGCAGGAGTTCCGATGGTGTGCGGAGAAAGCAATCTCTGCACAGAGAGGCCAGAGTCCAGGGGAAAGAGAAGACGGCATGCTGCATGCACGACTGTGCAAAGTCTTAACAGAGTGGGGACAAGGAGAAGAAAATCATGGTTTGCAGGCGCGAAGCCAAGGCTTGGGAGTTCGCTGTTCGCAGGTACGAACCGTTGACTCCGCGGGCCACCCACCTGCTTGAACTCCTCAAGGCGATTGTTCTGACATACATCGCAGTTCTCCACGATGTTTCGCACGGTTCCGAAAACCCACGAGTTCGTTGGCGATTCCTTCGACATGTGGCAGTGGACCCAGGAATGTTTTGTTTCGCGCAGCCCGTCAGTCTCCACTGGCTACGATTCACTGTCACAGGCAAAGTCACTGCTGAGTGCATCATAATCAGAGACAAGCTTTGATGGTGGGTCGCGCCGTCGCCCAACCTGATCTTCGCTCTGGTCCATCATCACAAATCTTCAAGCCGCGTGGTTTGATGAAACAAGGCCTCGATGCATGCTGCAGGCGGCAAGTGTAGGCCAATCAACCCGTCGTGCTGGCGTCGGCGGCCTCTCCAGCTTTTCCCGAGCGACCATCGCCCACGATGCGGCGCAGCTTCCCGCGCCAACTCACTACCGCTGCTGATCATTCATGCTGTCTATTTTGATGTTCAGCTAGACATCGTGAAGAGGCAACACCGACCGTTATACGGGGCGTTCAATATTAATGCGCCGTATTAAGAGAAGTGGCAAAAGAAATGCTGGCCAAAAATAAGGACCACACGCGCAGACCGAGGGGCGGTGCAAACCAAGCATCAACGCTTCCGTCATGCTCCCCCTGCAGCAGTCGCATGCAACGAGCCGTGACACAGCGTCACTCGATCGCTGCTGGGCGGCCAGCTTTGCGCTTGCGTCACGAAGATGGCGGTAAAAACGAATTGTACGACAGCTCACGCACACCGCAAGTGTCGCGAGAGCTGACGACTTGGTTCGCCGTGGATTGGTGAACAGCGCAACGACTGAGTGCGCTGAGATGAGTAGCTCGACGAATGACATCGCGCGAAATGGTGTTTGAGATTCAGCTACGAAGCAATCGCGTTCCAAACCAGGCCACACTCGGCATAACTCCCCTATCGATAGGCCCGGATGCGACCACATGCAGGACCCGGACGTCAAGGACAAGGATCTCGCCGATAGACGTCAGGAGGCGACGTCCACCGATGCCTCTCGGCTTGAGTCGTCGCCCGCACTTTGTTTCAGAAACAATTCACATCTGCAAGCCTTCAGGCCAATGAGATCAACGATGTACCTGCCCAGTGTTGCAAAACCTGAGCCGTCTGTACGGTCCGCTCGTTGTTACACTGCCGCTAAACCATGACTGGCGCCAGACCCGGAAGACCCCTTCAATCAGTCGCTGCAAGAGAGGCCCATCCTCGTCGGTTAGCCTGCGCTCTTTGACCGTGATCCGCTGTGGCACCAGCTGCTGGTTCCCTTGCCGGCATGCATACGACTGCTGTACGTACAGACCGCTACAGGCAGCCGGCCTAAAAAGGTGGGTATCAGGTTATATAGAATCCAGGGGCGCACCTCTTGTTCCACATCGCAGATTCATCTCAGCAGTTTTTTCAGCTTCGTCTTCTTTTACATATCTTGCCTGTGGCAGATATCACATTCTCTATCTCAATCGAAAACCGAATAAACAAGATCGCTTAGCTGGCCTAAGGATTATAGAGACACTCAACTCTACACACTCTCTCACACAAACAACAAAATGTTCTCCAAAGCTGCTGCCCTTCTGGCGCTGGCTGCCAGCGCTTCGGCCCATATGATCCTCGAGTACCCCGTTCCCTACGGCAAGGCAACTCTGAACAGCTCTCCTCTCGCAGTCGGCGACTGGCCATGCAAGCAGCGGGCTGGTGGCTACGATGTTACTGAGATGAACCAGTGGAATGCTGGAGAGACAAAGACCATCTCATTCATCGGTTCCGCTGTTCACGGTGGTGGCTCCTGCCAGTTCTCCCTTACAACAGATGCCGAGCCTAATGAGTCTTCTCAGTGGAAGGTCATCCACAGTGTTGTAGGCGGCTGCCCATCCAACGTCACTGGCAACCTCCCTGAGGACGCTGACGGCCACGGCGCTGCTACCTTCCCTGTGGAAATGCCCGAGAGCATCCCCGACGGTCAATACACTTTTGCCTGGACCTGGTTGAACAAGCTCGGAAACCGTGAGTTCTACATGAACTGCGCTCCTATCAAGGTCGGTACCGGTGAGACAGCATCCACTGAGTCTGTCTCCACTGCTCTTGGCCATCTTCCAGACATGTTCGTTGCCAACCTTCCCGACACATCCTGCAGCACCACTCAGGGTGAGGACTTCAACTACCCCGATCCTGGCCAGTCTATCGTCGACGGCAACAGTGCGAACCTTGGTGCCCAGCTCAACGGTGCCGGCTGCTCCTCTATGACTAAGATGGGCGCTGGTAATGGACAGCTTGGCTCGCCTACTGGAGGTGCCAGTGCATCTGCCCCTGCTGCTACCCAGCCCGCAGCCACCTCTGCCGTTGCCTCGGCACCCGCCTACTCCGCCGCTCCCGTCTCTTCGGCTGCTCCCGCATACTCTGCTGCTCCCGTGGCTTCTGAGCCTGCCTACTCTGCTGCTCCCGTGGCATCTTCCTCCGGTGTCCCTGGTCTGTTCGCGCCTGGTGCTTCCTCTGCGCCTGCTGCTACCGCACCTGCTGCTACCCAGCCTGCTGCGTCTGCTGCCCCCGTCGCCTCAGCTGCTCCCGTCGCTTCTGCTGCGCCTGTCGCTCCTAGCACCCCTGCCAGCGCAGACTGCACTCCTTGCACCAACGACGGTGCTGTCGTCTGCATTGGCAGCGACTCCTTCGGCCTTTGCAACCGTGGCTGTGCTGTTGCTCAGAAGCTCGCTCTCGGTATGGCCTGCACTGACGGCTCGATCGTCGCCGCGACCAAGCGATCCTTCCCCCGTGCGCACCTCCACAGGCGCCACGGTGCTGGCCTTCGTCTTCTCTAAACGCGATGCGTCTCATCGCGTGACGGTTGGCTCTTTCTTACAATATCTTTCGCTGTGGTGGTCACGACACGCATCATATGGAGTTGGCTCGGATTGGATACCCACCCTGGCATGGGTTTGGAGATGGGTCGGTCGGTTCTGCTTTTATACTTTTGGGTTTTCCCTTGCTTGGACGGCTTGGGCTTCTTTGGACACACGTTCATTCTTGTTGTATATTCTTCTTCGTTCACGCTTTGCCTCGATGGCAGGTGTGCCCCTTTGAAGCTCTCTGAGCTCTGTGATGACCTCGACTCTTACATAGGTACCTTTTGTGTACACATTCAAAATGATAAGATACATTCGCTCCAAACTCAATCTTCCTAGAACAAGCGTGAACTTCTCCTGTTGTTTGTTTACATGCGACGCCATGTTCGCACGGTACGCTGTTCGCGTGGTAAATATTCAATCAGGTCTGCAAAGAGCGTCTTTAGCTGCTAATGATTGGTGCGCAAACACATCGTATGATATCGACCTCATATGCGATGAGTACAGAGCGCCAGCCACATCCTACAGCGAGATGGAATCACGTTCGCTGTACGGTGGCTTCCGGCGAAGCAGCCCAGCTGGTCACTGCGCTTCTGAACTGGCTGCGAACACGTTTGAACACACTTGAAGATACGACTACGTCACCGAGACATGTGTGTTCAAGACATCAAAGACAAGCTCATATGTAGCATGCAGAAGCATGCAAGCAGCGCAGACACAAGCATGCTGTCATGCCAGTTCACGACGGTGGCCTCGTTGATTGGGCAGCTGCGGACCCTTGGCGTCTCCCCTCAACGGCGGCGTGCTGTGGGATGGACTCTGGAGTTATCTAGCTAGACTACATGCTGAACATACTTCACCGCACTGCAAGCACGCGACAAGGTAGACGCCATCATCCCACCATTCCCTTCCCTGCGTCCATTCTTCCGTCGCCGGTCAGCATTCACCAGCCACGAGCCTCGGCCGTCCCAATCGCGCGCCTGTTGCCACTCAGGCCGTGCGCCTCTCCGCCCCACTATCCATCACCGCCTGCGACCCTGTCCTCCACATTCTTCCACGCCCACAGCTCCTGAGCAAACAACCCAGCACCGTTTGCCCAGCATGGAGAACAACCAGCAAGACGTCGACCAGCAGTCGTACATGGACAATGCCATCCGCGCCGTCCAGCAGAAGAAGCCCGTCCCTGAGATCGACTTTACCCTGCACACCATGGAGGACGGCACCCAAGTGAGCACACAGGAGCGCGTCTGCAAAGGTATGCGCACCGTCCGAGCTCCGCAAGCTCTCCAGCTGGCAGCAGCCGTAAGAGTAGAGAAATGTGTGGCAACATGACGCTGACCAGTGGTGACTTCAGACGTACAAGCGCCAGCCTTCCTCCCTCCCACCGACGAACAATTCTTCTCGCCCCAAGATCGCACAAAGCCCAACATCCAGTTCCTTAAGCAGCACTTCTACCGCGAAGGTCGCTTGACCGAGCAGCAGGCCCTATGGATCCTCAAGAAGGGCGCTGAGATTCTGAGGTCAGAGCCCAATCTTCTGGAGATGGATGCTCCCATCACAGTCTGCGGTGATGTTCACGGCCAATACTACGATCTGATGAAGCTTTTTGAAGTCGGCGGAGACCCAGCAGAGACACGCTACCTGTTCTTGGGCGACTATGTTGACCGTGGGTATTTCAGCATCGAGGTAAGATGATATGCGCGCTGTGGCAAGCTTGTGCTGACGTCTGCAGTGCGTCCTGTACTTGTGGTCGCTCAAGATCTGGTATCCCAACACGCTTTGGTTGCTGCGCGGTAACCACGAATGTCGCCATTTGACCGACTACTTCACATTCAAGCTCGAATGCAAGCACAAGTATTCCGAGGCCGTCTACGAAGCCTGCATGGACGCCTTCTGTGCGCTGCCCCTCGCTGCCGTCATGAACAAGCAGTTCCTGTGCATACACGGAGGACTTAGCCCCGAGCTTCACACGCTTGACGATCTGAAGAGCGTACGTGGCACGAAGCGTCCTGTATGTGTGCTTTGCTGATTTTCATAGATTGACCGTTTCCGCGAACCCCCTACACACGGCCTCATGTGCGATATTCTGTGGGCTGATCCCCTCGAGGAGTTCGGCCAGGAGAAGACAAACGACTTCTTCATCCATAACCACGTCCGTGGCTGCTCATACTTCTTCTCATACCCTGCCGCATGCGCTTTCCTCGAAAAGAACAATCTGCTTTCAATCATCCGTGCGCACGAAGCGCAAGATGCTGGGTACCGAATGTATAGGAAAACAAGGACTACTGGCTTCCCAAGTGTCATGACCATCTTCAGTGCGCCAAACTACCTCGACGTGTACAACAACAAGGCCGCTGTCCTCAAGTATGAGAACAACGTCATGAACATCAGGCAGTTCAACTGCACACCTCACCCATACTGGCTGCCCAACTTCATGGATGTATTCACATGGTCCCTGCCCTTCGTCGGAGAGAAGAGTGAGTTGCATGTTCGCTTTTTTTTTGGGGAAATCTAGCTAACGCAGTCCAGTCACCGATATGCTCATTGCAATTTGCAACACATGTTCCAAGGAGGAGCTTGAGGAGGAGACACCCAGCTCGCTAGCCTCCGGCCCCGCATCCCCGACGCCGCTCGCCAACATGGACCCCGAATCCACAGAGTTCAAGCGTCGTGCGATCAAGAACAAGATTCTGGCTATCGGTCGCCTTTCTCGCGTGTTCCAGGTGTTGCGTGAGGAGTCGGAGCGTGTTACTGAGTTGAAGACGGCATCCGGAGGTCGTCTGCCAGCAGGCACACTCATGCTTGGTGCGGAAGGTATCAAGCAAGCCATCCACAGCTTCGAGGACGCTCGTAAGGTCGATCTTCAGAACGAGCGTCTGCCGCCAAGCGGCGAGGAAGTCCGCAAGTCCCAGGATGCGCACCGAGAGCAGGCTCTCGAGAAGGCGACTAAGGATGCGGAGAACGACCAGGAGCTTGGCAGAGTGGCTCGAAGAATCAGCATGTAAGTGTTTGCCTGACCTTGTTTCAACAGGCCCTTTTTTAACATGTACAGGTCTTCTGGGTCAAGAAGAGGTTAGGTGCCGACATGGCTGCTGGGACTGAGCGAGGACTAGGTTCGCTGGTCATGGGTGTTTGATATAAGTGTTAGCGCTACCTACATACTCTACCAAGCTGGCACCATCGGCGAAACCTAGAGGAAACGACTTTACGACAGACGACAGACGGTAGTAATTTGCTAGCCAAGTGCCGTGCTCTGAACGAGTCGGCCTGTGAATGAGAAAACATCACCACCTGCATCTTGTACTGCGTGCTCTGCTGCTCTGGACTTGAGAATGAGCCGGTGGCCAAAGCTCTCGGCGGCCCGGAGATGAACCGAGCGATGCATCAACTTCAGCATGGCAAGTCTTGCCTACAGCAATGCACACCTCTAAGCCCGATGCCTCCATGGGTGGCCTCTGCGCCGCGATTGTCGTCGCTGACCAAAGGACGAGCAATTGAACGGTTACCGGCTGTCCTTCGTTGTCGCAATCGCAATGCAACACCACGCTCGCTGAACCTCCGCGTGCGCTCCGCATCAACCCATGTCTCGCCCACGGCCATAAACTTGCGCCCCAACATCCCACCACGGAATAAGGAGCTGTATAATGCGCTGTCTGCGCTGGGCGGTGCTGCAGAGACCTATGTCAACATCAGTCGACTGCAATTGGCGCTGGGCGGACTGGCGGCGCAAGATGCCGTCACGAGGGTTGCTGGTTGGTTTTGACAAATCATTCGGCAGAAGAAGGTAGCTGACAGAGACGTAGTGCTGGGTCTGAATAGCCAAGTCAGCGCCTCGCGGCTTGCACGCCTGCTTCTTGCGGATCCACTCGGGAATGAGGAAGGGTGGGAGAAAGAGCTTGAGAGGGCGGATGATGCGAACGAGAGGGCGGTGCTGCTGAAGTGAGCGCATAGTATAGTGCACCGAACCAAGAGGAGAGCGCTGACAGTGCACAGATTCGGAGACGAGAACGACATGCACCGGCCGACCCCGCTGTACAAGGTCCTCTACGCGCCCTCGAGGGTCCTGCGCGCGCATAACCTAGAAGTCCTGGTCTCGACGTTGAATGTCAACACAGCGAACATGCTGACGATAGCCTCCACGGAAAGCTCAGCCGAGTCGGTGCTTGTGCCTAAGCTGCAGGCAACGTCTGCGCGAGGGACGCCGGTACCCTATCCTGTGCACAAGACATTGGTCGTTGCAGAAGGGCTAGACAGCGCGCTGGCGTTCGGCAGGTTCTCGTCAGACAGTGCCGAGGATATGCGCAACATGGTCAAGGTCGCTGTGCATCTTCCTGCGCCGCAGAAAGAGACTGCTGTAGATGCGCAAGCCGAGAGCGCACTGGTTGATGTCGACGTTGGCTCGCAAGCGCTGGCGAGCTTCCGCGAATCCGTCGCAAACTCACAAATATTTGAACGCGGCTGGTTTAGGAGCGGGTTGCCCACGCTTTCTCAGTGGCTCACCGCCGACCTACAACCCGCCGAACCGATCAAGCCGGCTATGAGGACCCTCATTGCTTCGATCGCTGATGACGTCGAGGCGAAGATACTCAAAGAAGACACGGCGCGCCTCGCTATCCTCGCATCGGTACCTGCCGATCGCGAGACCACGGCAGCCATCACTAACGCCTTGGACGTTTGGGCAGAGAAGAGCCACACCGAGCTTCGCGACGAATTGGACGAGGCTTTCTCCGCGCGCAACTGGCACAAGCTGTCGTGGTGGAAGCTGTTCTGGCGCGTCGACGATGTGACCATGCTCTCGCAAGAGATCATCGAGCGCCGCTGGCTCATCAGCGCAGAGAAAAGCAGCATCTTCCTCGCCGGCCGCATGGCGCAAGCTGGTTTCCCCGAAGAGCTACCAAGGGTCGCCGTCCAGCACGAAATCCCCATCACCACCACCAAAACTGCGCCAACCCTCGATAACCAACCCACCAACCTCTCCACCGAAGTCCGTAAATCCCAGCCCTGGTCTGACAACATCGCAACCGCTCGCGACGAGCTGATAGCCGCAAATGTGCCCCCCCTCCAAGCCCTCGCCCAGCGCCTCATCCTCCAGACCATGTCCACGACCTCGCTCTCCAGCGCGCTCAGCGCCCTCCTCTGGATCTCCTCGTCGTGCTCCGTCTTTGAGGCCAGCGCCGTGGCAGCGCTGGGTCTCACTTTCTCACTCCGTCGCATGCAGAAGCTGTGGGAGGGGGCGCGAGAGAGCTGGCAGGGCACTGTTAGGGAAGAAGGGCGGAGGACGTTGAAGGCTACCGAGGATCTAGTCAGACTGATTGTTAGGTCCAAGGAGCAGGGGAGGATACAAGTTGATGAGGGTGCGCTGGAGCGGAGACAGGCGAGAGAGGCTGTCAAGGCTGTGAGAGAGGCACTTGCGCAAACACAAGATAGGGAGGAGGAGAAGAATTAGGGTTGGAGAGGTGTATGATTATTATAGGGTTTTATTCAGCGCACTGCCAGCAGTAGTCATCCGAATCACGACCAAGTTCCACGAGACGGATACTTCAGCTCTCACTAAACCCTATATCGTACAGCCTTTTGACAATACAAACAAACAGCCAATTCGCAACATTCGGATCAAGAGTCACCAAGGCACATGTTCTGCCGTGTCTCCTTGTTGCATACCGAGCACACCTGCATCATCCCCAGGGATAGTGGGTGGGGGTGAGTGGTGGGCCGCCGAAGGCCTGACTGAGAGAGTGCTCTAACTTAGAAACTGGACGCGGGAGAGATGGATTTGATGTGAGCGAAGGAGTACTTCGTAGTCGCATGCCGAGCACACCTGCATCATCCCCACTTTTCGCATTTAGCCGGTCAATCCTACACAGGCTGTTGATGTCGTACTAGCTCTACATCGTACATATCCACCATGTACTTTGAATATCCAACCATATTCAATTCCTCGATCGTGCTGGTCCCCTACACGCACACCACCACAGCACACCCACCATGAGCAGCACCGCCCCGATAAACCCCATCATCCCAGGCTTCGCGCCGGATCCGTCTCTCGTGCTGGTAGACGACACGTACTACCTCGTGAACTCGACCTTCCACTTGTTTCCCGGGCTACCCATCTACACCTCCAAGGACCTGGTGCACTGGACGCAGATCTGTATGTCATATACAAGCCAACTTTTCCACGCTGTGCGTCTAACAGGTGGATCCCAGGTAACGCGATCAACCGCCCCTCACAGCTCAGTCTCTCCAAGTCCTCCACCAAAATCAACTTCTTCGAAGATGGCGACCACATGTTCGCCACGGGCGGCTTGTACGCCCCCACGATCCGCCACCACAACGGCACGTTCTACGTCGTGTGCACCAACGTGATCCGCGACGATACTGACGGCTCGGGCTACGGGCTGCAGAACTTCATCGTTTCAACTACTGACATCACCGCGGGGAAATGGAGTGAGCCTGTTTTCTTCGACTTCGATGGCATAGACACCTCGCTTTACTTCGCGGCTGACGGCAAGGTGTGGATCTGCGGGTCCAAGTCACCCGGCCCGATGACGAGGGTGATGCTGTTCGAGATTGACATGGCGACGGGGGCGAAGCTGAGCGAGGAGAAAGAGCTTTGGAGTGGTACCGGGGGGATCTACCCGGAGGGACCGCATGTTTACCTAAAGAACGGGTTCTACTACCTCTTGATCTCG
This sequence comes from Epicoccum nigrum, assembly GCA_002116315.1. Lineage (NCBI taxonomy): Eukaryota > Fungi > Ascomycota > Dothideomycetes > Pleosporales > Didymellaceae > Epicoccum > Epicoccum nigrum. The sequence continues at coordinate 765,745 of KZ107850.1, forward strand.
GAGGGAGGGACCTACGAGGGCCACAGCGTGACCATGGCCCGCAGTAGAGATATTCTGGGACCCTACGAAGCCAGTCCCTTGAACCCCATCCTGACAGCCGCAGGCACGGACGAGTACGTACAGTGCACGGGGCACTGCGAGGCGTTCGAAGACAGGGACGGGGAGTGGTGGGGCGTCTGTCTTGCGATCCGCAAAGGCGCAGAGAAGCTTTACGGGCTGGGGCGCGAGACGTTCCTCGTCAAGGGACGGTGGACTGAGGATGGATGGCTGAAGTTCGATCGAGCGAAGATGCAGGTGAACGTCCCGGGTGTGCAGGCTGAAGACGAGAAGAGACTCACCGCCGCGCGGGACGTCGATCTGCTGTACATCCGCGACCCGAAGCTGGCGCGCTACAGCCTCTCCAGCGGTTCGGACACATACGAGCTCACAGCCAGCCCGCACGACCTCGATGCTCCGGACGCGTCACCGACTTTCATCGGCAAAAGACAGAGACGGATCGAAGGAGCCAGCAGCGCGGTCCTGGCCACCACCAGCTCACCCGCAAAAGCAGGCCTAGCCGTCTACAAAGACGAACACCGCTTCCTCCGCCTCTTCCATACCGCCAGCCCCGCCCACAACCACAAGGTGGTCCTCCAGACCGTCAACAAAGCGAAGCAGATCAACCGGTCCGTGGAGCACCAGCTCGACCACACACCAAACAACCTGCAGTTTACTTTTTCCTACACGGAGCACGAGTACCGCGCAAGCATTGTTGTGGATGGAGGCGAGGTTGTTGAGCTGGGACGGGTGGACGCGGTGGAGCTTAGCGGGAAGGATTTCGTCGGGCCTGTTGTGGGCGTTTTTGCGGTTGGGGAGGGAGAGGGGGAGAAAGTGAGGTTTGGGGGGTTTATGGTCGATGATGCTGGGGGTTTGTAGGGGTTGGGGGTTTTGGAGAGGCTGGGTGGAGGCGTGCTCGTGGTGGGTCTTGCTGCGGTTTGGGATTCTGGTGCAGATGTCACGCGGGAATCGGTGTGGAGCTCTGTTGGCTGTGGATGTGCTGATGGCCAAGTAGCTGACTCTCTAGATACAACGTACACTTATTTCGACTATACAAGAGATGTCTGCGGATGACGGCCTTTTCGTCGCGCGGTTTGCGGTAGTGACCTCCAAACCCCCTTACTGTGTACATCTCGCCCGCATCACTACTGTAGCGCCATTTCTCGTGCCGCACTGGATATGAGCCACGGCATCAGCATGCACAACAATACAATAAAGCGTCGATTCGTCTTATCCACAAATACTCGTGTGTAGATCTCACGCTCAACCATGTTTGGAACGTTCAACGGTGTCCAGCATCCACGACCTCAATCTGGGTAACGCTCCCCACGCGCTTCTCATCCACGCCCGCGGTCGCAATACCGCGCTCCTTCATGTCCGCAACCGCTGCCTCACCGACATCAACCGCATCATCACCGTCGAAGAACTTTGCAATTTCCTCCATAGGAGTATACCTAGAACAGCCAGTGTTAGCAAGGTACCTTATGCACACGCTTCGCAAGGGACGAACATACCTCGTCTCCACAATGTAGAAGTACACCACCGCAATCTCAAATGCCAAAAACACGCAGTAGAAGATGTAGTACTTCCACGCCAACGCATCCAGCGCAATCCCATTCACGAACTGGTTGAAGAACAACGCCGCCGTCACGCACGTGCTCATCCACGTGAAACCCTTGGCCCTCAGCCCGTACGGTAGGATCTCCGTCGTGTAGTTCGCCATCAATCCCGATTTGATGTCGTAGAACACGCCGTAGAAGAAGATGATGGCGATGAACCCGTGACCCAGCGAGGGCTGCGGGGCGGCATCGTAGCGGGCGGAGATGATGGTGAAGATGTTGAAGCAGACGAAGGTGCCGATGGTGGAGATGAGGTAGATGGGGCGACGGCCCAGTTTGTCGATGAGGAAGGCGAAACCGAAGTTCTCCACGAGCGCGACCGTCTTCATGCCGCCGTTGATGCCGAGCTGGGTCTGCGGGTTGGTCATGCCGACGTTATCCATAACAAGTTTGAGGTAGTAGCTGATCAAACCGTTGCCAGACCACTGCGAGAAGAAGCCGATGGCGGTGAGGATGATGATGCGCTTGCGGTTGCCCTTTGTTGCGAAGAAGTCGGCCCAGCCCGTCTGGCCCGTCTGCTTGTCGAGCTCGATGGCGGCCTTGACCTCGGCGAACTCGAGCTGCACGAACTCGTCGTGCTCGTTGCCCTCGCCGTGCCACTTGGCGAAGATGGCGAGCGCCTCGCTGTGCCGGTCTTTGTTGCAGAGCCAGCGGGGGGACTCGGGCATGAAGAAGACGCCCACCAGGATGACGATGGAGCAGATAGACTGCAGGAGGGAGGGAAGTCGCCACGACCAGTCGCTCTGTTTAGTATCAGCCATCTCACTCACGCCTGTCACAGAGAGAAAATATGCGGTGAGCGGAGCCGTACCTTGATCTGAAGCGTACCAAAGGTAACCCACGAAGCAATGAATGCGCCAGAGTGATAACTCGCCCCGGACAGAGTAACCAGCACCGCCCTATCCTGCGGATGCGCAATCTCCGCAATCAGCAACGGCGCTGAGTTCAACATGATCGTATCCCCAAACCCCAAAATCAACCTCGCCGCAATAAACATGCCGATATTCTGCGCCCCGCTCTGCAGCGCCACCGCAACAAGCATGATGACAGATCCGATCACGATCCCCATCTTCCTCCCCTTCCAATCAATCAGGTAAGGAACGATGGGCAGCCCGATCAGCGAGCCGAGCGACATGGCGCTGTTGAAGAACCCCAGCATGGCGCCGCGGGGCACGCCGAAGTAGGCCTGCCAGTAGCTGAGGGACTGCAAGCCGTTCATCATAGAGCCGTCGAAGCCGTTGGCCGTGTTGGTCAGGATCAGGATCACGATGTAGAAGTACAGCAGCCGCAGGTTGGGCGTCTTCCACCACTGGACCCGCGGGTAGGCCCGCCCCGCGAAGAAGAAGTGCCCGCTGGGGGGCTTCACAGGGACCAGTTTCTGGGTGGAGGTGGGGGGTTTGCGCAGGCGGGGTGCCATTTTGGGTGGTGGTGCGGGTTCCTCAGGTTTTGTGTGGGACGTGGGGAGTGGGAGAAGGGGAGAGGGTGTAGGGTAGGCACTGCGTGTTGATCAGCAGCACGAATGGCAGTGTCTCCTTTATACACCTCCGTTCTGTGAAGATCGACTATCCATTGTAGTAGCGTCTATCGCGCCACTCCCCAGCCAAGCACCCACGGTATTGGCCAGCACCTCGTCCTCCAACACCCGCGCAAGGCCAAGTAGGAAGAAGTGCTCTTTTCTGCCTGATATCCATGCGCCGCATCCCACTGCATGGGGACCCCGGATTCGCGGTTGCGCGGTTAGCATGTAGCCACGGAGAGTAGAGCATGGGGAGATCTGTGAAGAGGGGCGTTTGCCATCCGTGTGAGAGACCGTGACCGGTTGTTGTGTAAAGTCAAGCTGACTAGGGTGCGAGGGAGTGATGGTGGGAAGGGGTTCCAAGGAGGACGACCTCGCCAAGTAAGCCTTGCCTTGCCTACAAGAGCACCGGTGCGACCATCTTGACCTTCACAACCCCGAACGAAATCGTGTTTGTCAAAGAAGTTGCAGCTCATGCATACCACATGCTGTCTCGTCGCCCCTCCGATCATCAGATTTCAGAAGTCATCTCGACTACGCTTTGAAGGTGCAATGGCCGCCACCGCCAGCGCCCGGCGTCTTTTGCGGGGTAGGTACCTGCACTCGCTTAACCAAGCAGAGCGACTCGACCCCAAACCTGGAGTTCACACCAGTCTAAACCCCATTCTCCCCACAATTTTAGCCGGACAGGCTCTTGGAAGCGAGGTATCTAAGCCCGGGGGCTTGTGTTGGAGCCTTGCTTTTGCGTTTTCTTGAACAGGGCGGTGGGTGGTGTGATCATCCTTTTCCCTTTTTCTGGGCTTCGGCAGTTGGGTTTGGAACGACACATGCTGGGCTTGGAGGGTGTATCCGCTCCAAGTCGTTGGTAGTTATTGGGGCAGAGTTGGCAGGGTGCTGTGGCAGCTATGCTGCTGAACGTAGAAGTACTTTGGTGTTCTTGTCTTAGGTACCAGGAGCAGATTTAGAGGCAGGGGGCTGCAGCAGCTCAACGCTGTGCTTTACCATTGTAAGTATGGCTAGTAACTTACTCAAGTGTCTGTCGCCAGAACCTCTGCTGGCGTTATATCAGCACGTCAAACTTCCTCCTCCCTAAGGTAGTTAAACAACCCCTTGAGTCCACCCTCCGGCCCCCCACCCTCCGTCAATTCTGCAATCAGCTTCTCCACAGACTTAATGTGCCCCTCGAAATAACTTTCTAGGGCACGCCTGTCCGTCTGATCCTCCTCCATCTGCGCAATAGCTCTGGCTCCAGCGGCCGGCCTATCGGGCAAATAATCCGCTTTCACCCGTTCGCGATACGCGACAGAGCGTTCGATCTTGCGGACGTACTCTTCCATCTTGTCGCGCGCACGAGCGTAGACGTCGCTGAAGGGGAGCAGCTGGCAGCCTGTATTGCTGCAGTGTGCCAGAGCTTCTTCGTGGGACTGTTCGATGGCGAGGTCCAGCCAGAGCCGCTCAGTGGCTTTGTTTGCAATGCACTTTTCCAGCCAGTAGGGGTCGCTTGAAGGCTGAATTTTAAGATCGCACTCGCAGTCCTGGGTGGGGTTGGAGAGCTGCACTTCTTCCTGCGTAACCTGGAGTGCTAGGTACTCCCACAGAATCATCTCGGCCTCTGCCACGCAGACATTGTCGGGGCATAGTCTTGCAACTTCTTGTCTGGCCTCCTCGAGCTCTTCGCGGTAGTCCTCAATGAGCCAAGTGGCACTTATATATTGGTACTTTTTCAGCTCGCGCTCTGCATCGTCGACTTCCGCCTCGTACGCCTGGCGCTCGCGAAGTACTCGCTCCTCTGTCCATGCAATGAGACCCTTGTCAGAGTCGATCCAGGTATACTCGCCTTCAGCAATGCTGCGATTGAAGCCGGCTAGCTCGTCGACCCGCTTCAATGCCGCCGCAGCATATCCTTTCCCACTCGGCTTGTGTTTTGCACGAATCAAGTCTGCGTTGAACTGCCTAGAGTTGAAAGCGTGTGGCCATCCGTTGCGCTTGAGAAGGGTTTCTATGACTGTATACGGGGCACCAAAGCCATTCTCGCGGTTCGATGTACCCCAAGGCGACCAATGTACGTGTTTGAAGTTGTCTGCGATAGCACGTAGAACGTGAGGTGCACCATCGTGTCTATCCCATTCTAATTCGCCACTCTCTTCGAACCACCAATCCTCCATCTCCCTGCCAAACTCTCGTTTAGCTTGGTGTCGCCCTACCCATAGCTCAGCTTGGTAGATGCGGATGGATTCCCTCTCAGTGTTGTATAGAAATACCCAAGTGGCGTCGTTGTTCCATCCTCCTGTTCCCCAGTTGGTCAGAGCGACATCTGACGGCGCCATGTAGTCTGTCCAGCCGATGAATTGCCCGCGCAAAGGATCACATAGCTCTGCGAGGTGCTTTGGGTTTCGATAGTCCATGAAGTGACCACCGTAGATCCAGTCGGGTTCCTGAATCAATGATATGTCCACGTATGGGAGGAGCTCGATCAGCCGAAGCACCGCGGCGCTGGGCTTGCATGCTATAGCTGTAGTGTTGATATTGTGTGGACCCCGGGTGATGGCGTTGTGCGGTATGAAGGTTGAATTTGCAAGCGTGACGTAGATTTCGTCCATCAGGTTCGCGATCTTCTGCAGTTTGCCATGATCGTATGACGGGTTTGTGGTGAAGGGCAGGAGATTGTACAGCTGGGGAAGACATAGAAACGTAACCAAAGGGACAAGAAAGACTGTAAAAGGATGCTGGTACCACCTTCCGGGCGCTGGCATGATGAGATAATAGAGGAATACGGTGCTGGTGTCATGGACAGAAGGTCTTCAGCTGTCACGGCCTTCCCGTTCCTATCGAGTCATGGGCATGTTAACGTGTGTGCATTTGGCAGGGCTGTATGTTGTTCCAAACATGATGAGAACAAAAGCACAATCAGCTGGCTCACGCGCATGTACCGTCAACGATTGCGGAGTTAGCGAGTTAGGGAGTTACGAGTGGATGATGAAGATGATGAAGATGACGCGCCTGGACCCTGATTTTAGCGTGTCATCTTTTGAATGAATTGGACCCCGCCAGAACTCACAACCGTCAAGACTCGCTGCAGCGCCTACAGTACAATTGTTATGGAGATTCTGTCATCGCTGCTGCCTGGGTCGAACGCAGCGCCAAAGCTAGACCAGCTGCCGCCTGAGATGCTAGAATTCACTCTCCTGAAAACCACAGGCGCGCTTGCACCACGTCTGGGGCGCCTGGCGTTCCCCAAGCGCAAGAACATGTTGACGCCTGGGTTTATTGGCAACACGTCGCGCGGTGTTGTGCCCCATATCTCGCAGGATAACTTCTCAAAGACACTTGACATCAATGGCGTCTATGTCGCGCTGGAAGACTGTACCGCGCCCACGAAGTATGACGTAGACGTAGCTCCTCGCTGACATGCCCAGACATGGAGAAACTTCCCCAGAAGACACCTCCAGTCCTGCAGCAGGACGGCCCCGAGCCTCTGCGTAACTTCATCGCCCTCCCGGAAGAGACCCTCCTTGTTCTTGGACCGCGCCGCAACCCGCCAATACCATCCCCATTGCACAGCACGAATAAAGAAGTGGGCGTGTTGACGTCTGTTGGATTCAAGGCTCTGAGCTCGGACTACTATGCCGCTGCTGCGCGCAAGCTACAACCTGACATCGTGGTTGGGTTGGCAGATATCCCGTTTGGGAAGGAAACAATAGGCATCAAGAGGAAGGACAAGATGAGTGACCGAACCGAGGCCTGGACTCGGGATATCCTTGCAAAGAAAGCTCAGCTGGACAAGGATGAGCCGAGCTGGGCTATCTTTGCGCCTATTCTACCCATAGACCGTGATCTCCAGAGTTGGTACCTTGAGCATTTGGTCGACGACATGGCGGACAACATCTCCGGTGTGGCCATCTACGATGCTTACCTCTTGGACGATCTGTCCGAGGAACTGCATCACCTACCGCGCCTCTCGTTCCACGCCCCTATTAGTCCACAGGAGATTCTCCGCCAGGTCGGCCTAGGCATGGACATCTTCACCATTCCGTTCGTGACAGACGCGACTGATGCCGGCATCGCTTTGAACTTCACTTTCCCTGCCCCTCCCAAGGACACGACTACCAGCTCCAGGCAAGATCTGGGGCTGGACATGTGGTCCGATAGCCACGCCACATCTCTCACGCCCTTGAGCGAAGGATGCAAATGCTACGCCTGCACAAAGCACCATCGCGCCTACATCCAGCACTTGCTCGCTGCGAAGGAGATGCTCGGCTGGGCACTCATCCAGATCCACAACCACGCCATTCTTTCCGGCTTCTTTGCCGGCATTCGGGCTTCTATCGAAGCAGACACATTCGACGCGGACTTCGCCGCCTTCGAGAGATACTACGAGTCAGCGCTACCTGAGAAGACGGGCCAGGGTCCGCGAGTCCGCGGTTACCAGTTCAGGTCCGAAGAGCACGCGAAGCCGGAGAAGAAGAACCAGAAAGTGTTCACCAAGTACGACGAGGAAAAGATTGCAGAGCTGAGGTTGGCTGCGGCACATGGACAGCAGCCGGGAAAGAAGCCAGAAATGAGAGACGTTATCGACGACGAGGCGTTGGTGGGGCTGATGGGACTGAATGAATTGGACGTCGATGGCGCACGACAGGTCGAGTCGCTAAGCCTGATGGACGACGCGGAAAAGAAGGAATAGACAAGATACCCTAGACACACAAAAAGCATCCATACAAAAGCACAGTTTCACATACCGATACCTAGAGAAATACCTGCCTAACACTCAAGCAAATCTACCCGTTCTCCTATCCACCCACTAGACCCCATCAGCGTTGCGCAGATAATCACCAAGAAGTTTGGCGCCAGCGCGCGCTATCTACTCACTTTCAAGCCGTCTTTTCCTACGACACTATGCCAGTCGTAGCAACGCTCACACCAGAAATGGCCGCACTTGTTGCACCGCTGCGGGAAGTCGCCGCTGGCATTCTCCACGCCGCAGCAACACCGCCAGTGCATCGTCTTCGCCGTGTCCGGCTGGGGCAGGGTGTGCTCGTCTGCTTTTGGGTTAGGGGGTTTGGCGCGGGTGAGTTTGGAGGAGAGGTGCATGGTGGTCTGACTGTAGTGGATGTGATGTTTAGGTCTAGGTTGTAAGTGGGATATATGTGTGTGTGGTGTGGTGGGGTGGGGTGTAGTGTGAACAAGAAGAACGGCTTGGTTTGAGAGACTGGTCTATATCAGAGACGAATGGGTGTTGTGTGCATAGTGAAAATACTCGCATTATCACTAGTGAAACCGTTTGTTGTGTATTAGATATCAAACCGCGAGACAAAGCAGTGAGTGAACAACCTGTCTCACCTCCCCAGACAAACACACAGCGCACACATTACCAACCTACAGCTGCATTTCCCTCACTATACGAAAAGGGACAAGATTGACACCAGAAATGTTCACACTTCTTGCACCGCTGCGGGAATTCTCCTCCAAAGTTGTCGTGGTTGCAACAACACCGCCAGTATAAGTCCTTCGTCGTCGTTTTGGGCTCCGGCAGCGTGTGCTCATCTACTTTGGAGGTGGTCTTTATTGCGCCCTTGGGCTGCGTGGCCTTATCCTCCTCTACGTTGGAGGTGGTTTGTTCCGCGTGCTGCAATATGGTGGAGTGAGGCATGTTTTATTTGTGTAACGGCAGTGGAGGCGGGTGGGGCGGGGTGCTGGCTTTTGTAAGTGGCATGTGTGTGAATGATAAGGGTAGGTGGTATTTAGGAGCTGGTCTGTGAATCAGAGGAGATCGTGTGCGTAGTGAAGATCCTCACGATTCTGTTGGTGAAGTCGCTTGTTGTGAGTTGGGAATTGGAATTGGAATAAGTAGTGGATCTGTGTCAGTTTTCCATACAAACAGATTTATAACATTGTACACGTCTTATACAAGTCTAGAGCCAATCGCCTCATGCCGCAAAGCTATCAATGCTCTCTGCGAACTTGCACTATCCAATCGGTCTCTAATATGGTCGTGCTGTTCAGTCCACACGTTTGCTGTACGTTTGTGCTCTGGTACCATGCCTTCGGAGAAAGCGCGTCCCTGGGGGTATTCCGATAAGTGCGTTCTGTCGAACGAGCTGTCTTCGTGGCGGCCGTGAGCGAGCGCGTAGATGGTGGGCGTCACGGCGACGATGGCTGCGAGGAGAATCTCGAGAGACGCCCATAGTGTGTGGCCGCGCTGGGCGCGGGAGCCGATTCCTTGAACGATGCGGATGATGCTGATTGCGACGAGGAAGACGCCGATGCTGAAGAGCGCCATGACACGGAGGCGTCTGGAGAGTTGGTAAGTGTTTAGGTCGTGTTTTGCTTAACGTACGTACTGTGTGATCGGTATTGTGATCGAGCAGATTAAGGTGAAGGATAAAGCCATCAGCATCAGGTCAGTTATGATGTTGCTGGCTTCGTAGGTGATGAGCCAGATATTTCCAACGACGCTATAGAAGTCAACGCTGGAGTTACAAGAGCATCTTGAGAGTCCTACCAGTCGCCAGGGTCAGGAGAAATCTGCCAATGTCGCTTGAATGGACGGCACCCAAGGTACACAGTAGTCAATGAAGCAAGGAAAGTGGCAAGGAGAACGCTCCAGAATCCATATTTGATGAAGCGCTCGTACGGCATGTTCGAGATCAGTCTTGCGAGAAGATCAAAAACGGCCACTTTGAGACACCATAATCTGTACGATTATCAGCGAGATCCCGGACACAATCGAGCAGGCTCGAGGCTCACAAGCACACCAACATGGTCCGTGTTGCCAGGATCAGTTTACTTCCAATTACTATTTGCGCTTTCGAAGCTTCGTTTCCAGGCTGAAGGAGTTCGATGCGACGGTCAGCCGACAATACTACAAGGGGTCAGTGGACGCTTCGTCGTGAGTGACGTACGTACCTCGTGTGGAACCATAGATCAATAGATAGTAGTTGGCTACGAGTCGCGCAACCGTGAACACAACAGCCAGCATACACCAGTAGTCACCGCGTATAAGACATTGTTTCCTCCATAGACGGGCTGCGATCCGAGTGGCGATCAATGCGACGGACAGGAGAAGACAAATCCACATGGGAATCGACGACAGTTGATCTACTGTCGACATTGCGACGAGAGACGCAGAGTTGCGAAACAACTAGTGTAGTAAGGTATTGTTGTCTACATTTGAGTAAAGTTGTCAAAATCGGAGACAGCAGACAGTGCCAGAATTGATCGTTATATGACATGCGATTTCCATGCAAGCCACAATGCCGTAAACGCGGCTTCTGGATTTTGGTCCATTCTCACAGCCTTTGATTGGGCTGATACCTCCTGTCTAAAGGTTGGTGGCCGCCACCGCTCGCGAATGGCTGAACGGACATCTTGGACGCGGCTTACGCTCACCGAACGTCCACGCCTCGAAGTAGCATACCCGGAGCAGCTATTGGATATTTTCGTGAAGGCGGCAGTTAGTTCAACTAATGCGATACCCGACCGCCGTAGCAACTCGGTGACGAGGTTGTTTTGTGGACTGTCGCGTGAGTGGCGTAGTTTTGGTTCCAAACGCGGGGAACCAAGTGGATCAACCCAAGGAACCGTTCACAGCCAAGAGCTGGTGCGCTCGCTTCTCAGCCTGGTCTCGTCTCTGAGTAAAGGATTCGGACTCGAGTTAAATGCTACGCATAACAATTGCCGAATTTCTCATGTTCCTGCTCCCAGATCGGTCCCGAAGCGTTGCAGCCCTCGTAAGCTCGTGTTCGCATAAAAGTGTAATCACGTCCGCGGTCCGAAAGTAGGCATCCCTGAACAAACGCTATCATGGTATCCTAGGTAGAAATCGCTTTGTAACCGACTGGCCCAGGCTATATTGAGGTGAGTTGTCGTCTGACAATGTAAGAAGATCCAGCCTCGTCGCCTGCGCGTTCGAAATTGCTTAGTACATCCCCAGAGTACTGTGAGATCAACATATATCGCTCCCTCCGAAGCATTCGAAGTCACATAGCGGTATAGCTATGACTGCATCGCCTGCACAGTCAGCTTCTACTGATGTAGGTACATAAGCACAACAGCTGATAGTGAACAGGGCCGACGAGAACAATTTACTTGATCTGGGCATCGATAACCGATAACTCTGCGATTGCACGACCGAGGTTCATGCGCTGCTTGAGTAATCCTGCGCAATTAGAGTGTCGGATTGGCGATTCCTTGAAGTTCCGGCAGATACTGGCAAGCGAAGGCTCACGACATCTGCAGTTGAGTAACGTTACCAATCCGCACAGCAGGAAGGTACAAAGGAGCACCAGCGGTCAATGATACCATCTCAACAGCAGCTTCGAAAAGCTGCTTAGATGAAGACGAGTGTTTACTAGACCCGTCGCCAGCTCAGTCTCCTATTCCGTCGCCCAGCACGCGCGTGAGATCGCACCTGTCGTCACTTCACGTTCGCCAACTGCGTCAAACATGACTGCAAGATCGCTCCGATGATGGTTTCGAGACGGAGAGCGGGCGTCTGGAGCCTCGAGCGTGCCGACATACTCCAGCTCACAGTCCTCCCCTCTGTGTATTTGTAAACTCCACGTGGCGACCCAGCTTGCGTCGAGAAACAATCCATCTATTCGCTGGCTATGAATATGTATCGCCAGCTTCCTAGATGTCGTGGCTGCCCTGTAACGTTATTTACACCTTGCATGGCAAGCGTGGCCGGTGGTGGGCAGTCTCGATTTCCCAGTATATTTTGCGCGCCATGGCGTCGTCATAGTTATCTCTCATATACAACAACACAATTTCCCATCCTAACTATCAACACTACGTCGGAACCATGATGCACAAAATCAGACGATCGATCGACAAGGGTAGAGGAGCTGTCAGGTCTTCGAGCGACTCGACCAACATGCAGATACGAGACGTAGGCACGGCATCGGTAGGTCACGTGTGATTTTCGCGGACAACCAGGCTGTGGACTCGCTAATTGCTAATGGGTCCCCTGCAGATGCAAGGCGACCGGCCTCACCAAGAAGACAGGTTCCTCGAGCTGCATCCAGGAAGCCTTTCATCAAACAAGGACATTGCTCTCTTTGCTGTGTTTGACGGACAGTACGCGTCGCTATCTTGGTTAATATAAAACTCATTCTGACCGTCCATGCAGTGCGGGTGCGACTGTATCTGATCATCTGAGGAAAAACGTGGCAGACTACATCGATGAATCACTCTCCAAGGCTTCAGCGCATACAGAAGAGACCTACAAATCAGCAATCCAAGATGCACTCGACCGAGCAGACGCAATTGGCGATCAGGAAGACTGGAAAGACGGCTCTACCCTTGCGCTAGTCCTGATTGATATGGCACAGAGAATCCTCGTGGAAGCTGACCTGGGCGACTCCCATGTTGTCCTTGCGCTTCACACTAGGCGAAATAAGAAAGATGAGAACAAGCTCAACAAGCTTGATCACTCGCTGAGGGCTCATCATCTTGCTAAGGGCAAAAACGAATGGACTCTCGAGCGACTGTCGGAGCCCCACAGTCCTGAGAACCCGTGCGAGAGGAAGAGAATTGAAGATGCTGGTGGCGAGATCAAGTACGATACTGGCGCTCCTCGAGTCGGTAAGTGCGGTTCTACTCATGTGGAAAGCGAGAAGGCGTCCATTCTGACCCTTCTTTGTAGGTGCTCTCGCAATGACTCGCGCTGTAGGCGATCTGGAACTCAAGTTGCCAAGGGTTAATAACCTCGCTGCTCATAACTTGTCAGACCTGGACGGCGTTGAGACGGGTCTCCAACCTGGACGTAAGGCGTCCGCTGATCTCGTCACCAACAAGGCGCATTTCAGCACTCAGCATCTCAGAGGAGAGAGCCTAGTCTTCATATCCTCGGACGGGATTGGCGAGGCACAAGACGCAGAGCTTGCGGCAAAGACTGCAACTGACTTCAAGAATCAAGGCATGTCAGCAAAGCAGATTGCAGATGAATTGACGAGGCGTGCTACCAAGGCCTCCAACTCAGACAATTGTACTGTCATCATAATAAGTCTCGAGGCGCCTATTACTCCGTAGTGACGCTTTTTGAGCTCCAAGCAGCGATGTTATTTCGCTGGTTCCGCACCTCCGTCACCAGAACCAGAATCGTCGCAAATTGGGCTGTCAATATCAGGCGGACTTATACAGAACCGAGAGAGGAGTTGCAGTCCAGCACGCAGGTACCAATAGGTCTTGGAACGATCGGCGGCGCCAAAAGACTTGATTAAACGCCTGAAACCTTCTCGTAGAGCCCTCGCATGAACCGATCTTCCACAATCACAAATCCTTGAATCCTGATACCTAGGCGTATCCTTGAAGCTTCCGAAGGAAGCATCGTTTACGCTGTTATAATCATTTCTATTCTATCTTAATAACACACTTCAACACCGTATCTGAGATAGCCCTGTTGTACTTTTCCAAATGCATTTGGTGGGCAATTCCCAAATGGACGGTTCCATGATTTAACGTTCCCCAACTTGATCTACTCAGGAGCAGTACCAGTTTGCTTGGGATAGTTGATGATGCAATATTCGCTCAACACGCATACTGATCTCTTCTGTCATCATCAAATATTCAGTCGATAACCAGCTCTTGACTCTTGAGCATGCTGTGGTGACCTACGATAATATTTTTCGCAATAGTCAAGGGGTGGAGTCAACGTGTATACAGGTTCCATTCACGCAGCCAAGAAACCTTGAAGCAAGGCCCTGAGCTTCTCAACTCTGTATACTATCCTAATACATCCAATAATTCCCTCCTTGTGGAAGCAAAGGTACGAGGGTGAATGTGGCGGTGCGCAGAAAGAGCACTCCCATTGGCTGCATTGGCCTCATTCTGACGCACTACCTCGAACAAGCCCTTCTATACACCACACCTCCGCCCTTTCCACAACCAAGTTAAGAGCTGACTCACTCCGACTCAACTCGCAAACACTGCTTCCCAGACACATTTTTGAAAGCTCAAACTTGAAAGATTGGAAGTCCAGACTCAACACCCCACCAACAAAATTTCTCGCCCATTCACAAGAGCACTCAAAGAGATGGCACGAGGCGGTCGTGGCGGCGGTTCGCGTAACCCTGCAAACCAACCTCGCGAAGTGCAAGTCTCGAGGAAAGTCAGCTGGTTGCTGCGCCATGGAGCCAGCTCGGAAGGGCTGAAGCTGGGCAAAGGCGGGTACGTGAGCGTGGCGGACGCACTCAACACGCGGGCTCTCAAGAGTCTGCAGATCACGTTGGACGAACTGAAAGAAGTCGTTGCGAAAAACGACAAACAGCGCTTCTCCATGATCGCGGCATCCGCGCTGGACAAGGTGCCTGAAGGCGCGGACCCCGGCCAGGAAGCCCCAGCCCAGCAAGCGGACATGACGAGCGATGATCCGAACGACTACCTCATCCGCGCAAACCAAGGCCACTCCATCAAGGTGGACACGGAGGGCCTTCTCACCCCCATCACCCGCGAGGCGGGCAACGTGCCCGCCACAGTCGTCCACGGCACAGACGAGCGCGCATGGGCGCTCATCCTCAAGGGCGGCGGCCTGCGACGCATGACCCGGAACCACATCCACTTTGCGTCCGGGCTGCCTGCGGGCTTCAAGCCGCTCGAGAGCGCGGCTGGAGCAGGTGATGCGGCGGATGCGGCGCCTGTTATCTCGGGCATGCGCATGTCGTCTACGGTGCTGATCTACGTGGATATCAACGCTGCGCTGGAGAAGGGGATTCCGTTTTTTGTGTCTGAGAATGGGGTTGTTCTCACGGAGGGGAATGAGGAGGGTGTACTGCCGTATGAGTTCTTCTCGAGGGTGGAGAGTAGGAGGAAGGACGGTGGCGTGTTGATGAGTGATGGGAGGCTGCCGGAGGGTGTGGTTGTTGACGTTGAGGAGTGGGAGAAGGAGATGAAGAATGTTTGTGGGAAGAGGGGTGGGAGAGGAGGCGGGCGTGGAGGGCGAGGCGGTGGGAGAGGTGGGAAGCCGAAGGCCACTGACGACTCGAGAGATCTGATGGCTGGGGCGGAGTGAAGGAATCGAGGGCAGTCTCAAAAGCATGCTGTGAGTGAGAAGCAAGCAAACAGAGACCTCGTCGTAACAACAACGGAAGGCAGCACTCAAATGTCACAAAGCACGGCACAGAGAATTTATAATCTAGCAAGAACGCTTGTTTCTTTGCAGGTGGTTGGGAAAGCAAACTGCACACCTCCCCATCCTCTCGCGAGCTCCTATTCAGCGATTAAAGCCCTCGTACATGCGATCAAGCAGGCGCAGGGATGTTATTTGCCACAGCCTTGATGCCTGCGTTCCAGATGTCTCCCATGCGGCTGTATCCAGCAGCATTCCTGTTCACGCAGTCAGCCTAATAATCCCGTACAAACCACATAACGGGGAGAAAGAAGATCACGACTTACGGGTGCAGGTTATCGCTCAACTCGCTCGAGGTGTTCAGCACACTCATATCCACAATTGACACCTTGGACCCCTTACTAACCCTCGCAGCCACAATAGCAGGCAACGCGTTGTTGAAGTTCTGCACGTTCGTGTTCAGCCCGGCCTGCTTGGACTTGATGATCTTGGCCACGATGACGACCGCGTTCGGCACCTTGGCCAGCACATCATCGATGAGCAGGCCCAGCCGCCTCGGCGCATCGGCATCCGGCTCGTTGGATGGGTTTCCGCGGTTGAGGTCGTTGGTGCCTGCGTGCAGCAGGACGACGTTGGGCTTGAAGTTGAGACCCTGCCCCGCGACGCCGCGGATCTGCGAGATGGTGAAGCCCGGGTGGCCCTGGTTGTCCGGGTCGCTCATCGAGCCCGAGCGCTGCGTACCGACGAAGTCGACCGTGAAGCCGCTGGCCTTGAGGTCCGCCAGCAAACGCTCCCGGTATCCGTTGGAGCCCCCGCCGTTGATGTACCCCCAGGTTATGGAGTCGCCGAGGGGCAGGATGCGCAGGTTGGTTGTTGCGCGGGTGGTGAGGTCGTTGTGGGGAAGGGCGGAGGCGAGGGAGAGGACTGGGGGGTTGTTAGTAGGTGGGTGGACGGAGTGTGTGGGATGGACGGACAGAAGGCGAGGATGGCCAGTGGCAGAGCCAGTTGCTGCATCATTCTTGAGAACATGGCTGGTTGAGTGCGAGCTGGCGGTGATTCCGGATGCTCGAGGAGCGCAGGAGAGCAACGATGGTCCTTTTCATACATGACGGCCCACCCCTACATTTACCCCAGATTGAGTGCCTGCATGGGTGCGCGCTTCGACCAGCGGCACTTGCAATCACAATTCCCCCGTTGTTTTGATGAAGCCAAGAAACAAATCCGTGCGAAGCGTCGTCAATCTGCGACAGGATCTCCATACATGTTTAGCCTCGGCTGCTCACCATGACTCTGGTGTGGAGGGCTGTATTTAGCCAGCACTTTCCAGACCTGCGGACGGGCTTTCTTGCGTGCTTGCCTCCCCGCAATTCGCTTTATTGGTATTGCAGGTAGGTCAGGAGGGGTTGGACGGAGGAAAGGAGAAAAGGAAGCAAGATGGTCGTGACGGTCGTGCGCTGCTGAGGAACGAGATGACGAAAGCGGATGATGACGTGCCGACGATCGCGACCTGAGTGGAAACGAAACTTATCGGGAGCTTTGGCGTTAAGAAAGACTTTGTTCGGGAAGCATGTGGGATCGATTGCAGCCACTGTTTCACACAGAACTCATCGTGCTCAAGCATCGTCGAAGTCCGGACCCTGAGCATTCTGCAAGATTAGCGAAAGCTAGAGGTGCTTCGGGTCTAACTGGCAGGTGCTAGGCTGTTCGGACTGTCTTTGAGATAGCTACATTGTCTTTTAGAGGGTTTTGCTTTGAGCGTTCTTCAAATTGCAAAGTCTAGTCGTAGCTAATAGGTGTACTACACAGACTGTCTGCACTCAAACAATGCACAAATCACAAGCGACTACCTCCCAGTTGGATCTTTCAGGTGTTTCATTTTCTCTACAACAGGAAAAAAAGGGTTTCGCGTTCGTCTGCGCCAGTCCCACCAACTCACGCACCATCAAAAGGCAATATCAACTTCAACCCATAATTCCTTGGCCTTGAAAGTCCTGCTTGATACGTTCAAACATGGATTCACCCTGTCAAGTGTTGTTGTTTCCTACATATAGGATTTACGTGCGCAAATCTTACATAATCAAAACACATCCGTTATGGTCTAGTGGCTAGGATACATCGCTCTCATTGATTTGCAAGTGCCGATGTGGCCGGGGTTCGATTCCCCGTGACGGAAACATTGTTTTTGCTGGTCCAGAGTCATCTTGAAGATGCTGTGGTGGGTGTTTGGCGGTAGGGGTGGAAGGTGAAGGGATTTCAAGTAGAGCGGGGGACCGTGCACGGGCGATGGGCTGTGCACCTCAGGTACTCACTGAGCGTACTAAGCTACACCACCTGTTGAACTTATTCTTTTGTCCAGATTGCTGATTGAGAAAGTCGCTAGGATCAGGGTGTGTTTGGCAGATGCATATCGAATTTCCTAGTAGTTAGTGCACCGCATTCGGAACCGCCAGACTCATGTTTTACAGTAAAGACGCCGTTTCTAATTCTAATACTGTAGAGCGGGATGTATCATGGCCATGCATCTTTGTCGATACTATATTGCCAATCCTCATATACTCGAAAAGCATTCAGGGGCTGATTCAAGAGCTCTGCACTGCATACTCGAAAGCCAGACCATATGTCACTGGGATCCGGAATGTTCATGGAGATAAACCACCAAATGAGTGTGGTGTTCGAGCAAAGTGTCACTCGTCACGCAGCTGACGAACCTCGCTCCACGCGCGCGTGGACTGTTTGTCACGCACGACTCGCGTGCCTCGGCTCAAAGCTTCCCCACATGTCAACCCCAGACCCCGTAGCCGCGACGAACAACGTTACCGAGCGCTGAGCCTCCAACTTTCACCCATAAACTTGTCACTGTCCCTCTAGACGTGACCACCTCTCCTTAACTGCTAGTCTCCTATCCCTGGGAAATCAGATCATCATGCCGTTCAACACAGAGCTCACCCGCGCCCTCGGCATCAGAGGTACGTTTCCACCGCGGCAGCCCTGCTCGCACTACACAGTCCACAAGCTGACACGCCTCCAGTCCCCGTCGTGCAAGGCGGCATGCAATGGGTCGGGTACGCCGAACTGGCTTCTGCCGTGTCCAACGCCGGTGGTCTGGGAATAGTGAGCATACTCGCAAGAAACCCCTCGACATGACAAGCTAACACGACTCCCCAGCTCACAGCCCTCACCCAGCCCACGCCGGAGGACCTGCGCAAAGAAATCCGCCGCTGCCGCACCATGACCAAATACCCCTTCGGCGTCAACCTGACGCTCCTCCCCGCCATGGTCCCCCCCGACTACGCCGCCTACGCGCGCGTCATCATCGAGGAGAAAATCCGCATCGTGGAAACCGCCGGCAACAGCCCGGGCCCCGTGATCAAGCAGCTGAAAGCCGCCGGCACCACGATCCTGCACAAGTGCACCACGATCCGCCACGCGCAGTCGGCGGTGAAGCTCGGCGTCGACTTCCTCAGCATCGACGGCTTCGAGTGCGCCGGCCACGTCGGCGAGACCGACATCACCAACTTCATCCTGCTGAGCCGCGCGCGGCAGTCGCTCGGCGGGATCCCGTTCATTGCGTCCGGCGGCTTCGCGGACGGGCAGGGCCTGGCCGCGGCGCTGGCGCTGGGCGCCTGCGGCATCAACATGGGCACGCGCTTCATGTGCACCGTCGAGGCGCCCATCCACCACAACATCAAGCAGGCCATTGTGGACGCGCAAGAGACCGACACCGCCCTCGTGCTGCGCAGGTGGAAGAACACGTCGCGCCTGTTCGCCAACAAGGTCGCCCTGCAGGCCGTCGACATTGAGAAGACCTCCCCCACGGGCAAGTTCGACGAGATCGCCCCCTACGTCTCCGGCAAGCGCGGCCGCCAGGTGTTCCTCAACGGCGACCCCGACTTTGGCGTCTGGACCGCGGGCCAGGTGATTGGGCTGATCCACGACATCCCGACGAACGAGGAGCTGCTCCGCCGCATTGAGAAGGAGGCGGTGGAGACGATGAAGAAGAACCAGGCGCTGTACGTTGAGGAGGGGCAAAAGCCCGTCGCGGAAGGAGCGAGCGTGGGGAAGAAGGAGAACAATCCCGGCGCGGAGATTTGGGGGATTGGGAAGAGTAAGCTTTAGATGGGGTTTGTGGGAAAGGCTGGCGTTGCGTGCGTGCTGGAGAGTGATTGTATGTTCTTGGGACTTGATTCGATATCCGTCCATGTATGTGCCTATCTCAATCATCAAGGTGTGTATGTTCGTCAGCATAATACTGCGTTGAAGGAACGCGTCACAAAATAGCATTGCGTTCAGAATACGTTCAGAATAGAACCCCCCTAGCTAACGATGGGGTATAATATCAGCGACCAGAACCCAGGAACACCATGGATACCCTTATCCACAACGCCAGCCAACCCACCCATCATATAAAATCATCACTCAGCTACTACACCAACATCTACATCGTCATCTCCTCATCCTCATCCTCGCTAGCAAGCAACTCATCCATGATATCCATCTCCGTCTTCATCTCCTCTTCCCTGGTACGACGCGGCGCCCGCGGGGTACTCTCCTCGTCGTCGTCGTCGTCGTCCTCCTCGCTCTCCCCAGCATCCAGCGGCATGCGCGTGCCCTCGCCCTGCAAGCCGTTGAGCAGAGACTCCTCATCGTCGTCATCGACGTCCATCTCGCTGCCGGCTACGGAGCGCGCGACGCTCTCGCGCGGCGCCGCAGCCGTCTCGGGGGTGACCGTGTCCTCGCGGTCTTCGTCCTGGGCAGCAGCGACGGTGGCGTCGGCCGCGTCGCCGATGCGCTTGGTGAGTGTGGCTTCGAGCTTGGCGAGTGCGTTGCGCTGCGTCGCGTCGACGCCGAGATTGTCCTCCACGGCCTCCGAGACGAGGCCTTGCAGGGTCCCCAGGAGCTCGTTGTTGGGCGACTCGGCGGCCAGGTTCTTGGGCGCGGTGGGCGAGATGTGCAGTTTGGTCAACAGGGAGAGGAGGGGCTTGCGTTCTTCCTTGGAGCAGCTGCTGGTGAGGGCGCGCTCGAGGACGTTGACGGCGAGGAGGAGATGCGGGAGCTCCGACTCTGCGCTCGCGGTTGTCTTGCCGTCGGTGCCGGTTTCGGTCTGGCCTACGACCTTGCGGCCGTCGGTCCAGTCTGACAGGTGGCCAGTGATGATGGGCCATCCGACCATCTCTGCTTCCTCGTCTTCGACAATCTCGTCCCGCATGTGCAGGAGCTTGGAGACCGCTGGCACAGCGACGTTGGCCATCAGCTGCGCGTTCCTGATCTTGGAGTGGCAGAAAACCGGCATGAAGTAGCTCAGGGCCTGAGTGACCGCAGGCTTGAGGGACGCTTCAGGGTCGAAGTACAGCAGCGTGAAGGCTTTGACTATCTCTTCCGTATGCTCTGGTGGCAGAAGATTGTACAGGACCAGCTTTTGCGCGGCTTCACAAGCAACGCGGCTGACCCGTGTGTTTTCTGAAGTGACGCCCTTGCGCAGAACCTTGACAAGCGGTCGTAGCCGCGGGTTCTCCTCCGGCAGCTCAGACTGTTCTGTTGTATCGGGGTCGGCGGGCGGTGGGGCAAGGAGCTGTGGATATGTGATGAAGATATCTGCAAGGACTTGCAGAATAATCTCTTTCAGGGTATCGATTCCTTTGTTGAAACAGTGGAAGAAGAGATCCAGGTTTTCATCCGCAAGATTCTAAGCTTATTAGCGTTGTAAGGATATAGGAAGCAGGGCTACTTACCTCACTAAGAAGCGATGCAATTCCCAGGCAAATGACACCGCGCTCACGGATTTCCTGGTTGTGGGAAGGCACAGCAGGCACAATCAGGGTGTTCAGCATGCTCGTCAAGTTTGTGTCCTTCTCCAACTCGCAAGTCACATTCTGGAGGGTGCACTGCACGATATGCAGGCACTTTTGGTAGACCAAAGATTCGCGATATTGGTGTGCCTCCTTCTCCTCTTCAGTGCGAACTTTGGCCGGCTTTGACGCGTTTTTACTCTCCGGTGGAGGGCTGCTCGTTTCGGACTGCGCAGAGTGGAAGCTCTCTGCATCATCGCCAAGACCCGTCGTGTCTCCGTCTTCGTCCGCGTCCAGCAGCGTATCACGTACTTCTTGGATGGCCTCCATAACGAGAGCGCAGAAGTCAGCTTCGCCACGGCTGCCACAAACAATACGCAGCACTTCGATGGCGAGCTTGGTGCACTCTTCAGGCAGTGCAGGGTGGGCGATTGCACCTCTGGTAAGATTGTACATGGTTCGTCTACCCTGTTCATCCGAGTAGTTGAGCGTGAGGGAGACATGCAGAAGTTGCTGGGCAACAAAGTCGGCGTCTTCGGCGATTTCCTGGGCCTCATCGAACTCTGAGTCGCCTTCGTCCATCAGCGCAAGTTTATGCATAGCTTCCGTCGTGATGTTAAGCTGCCTCTGCAGGACGTGGGCAAAGTTGGAAACCTCCGGCAGCTTGTCCTCGATGATTTGCCGTGTTCGGTCGTCGTCGGCGTCTTGACAGTAATCGTTCAGACTCCTCATGACAAAGGCAGCCGGAGGGTCCAGATCTAACCAAAACTCTTTATCGAACTCGATGGCGTCGAGGTAGTCAGGCCTTCCGGCCCAAAACTCCTTCATTGCTGTGTGCGCCATGCCGCCTTCTGCACCTGTGTGTACGATGTCGAGACGCTCCAACAGCTCGCACAGAGCTTCGCGGCTCGGCGGCGCCATGCTGCCTGGCACCTTCTCCTCCTCTGGCCGCGGGTCTCGCTTGGAGGCGCAATCCTCAATCCAGCGATCATAGAACAGCTTTGCGGTAGCTTTCCGCACGGCATCGTCTCGATCCTTCAACCCCCAGCGTATCAGCTTCTCGCGAATCTCGAGCGAGAGAAGGCGGAAATCCTGCAGGCCCGGTAAGATTTTGGTGTAGACGATCCTCCGCGTGGCGGGGTCGGTATCGCGAGCTCGCTCAAACTGGTAGCGACCCGTGCTGGGGAAGGACGGTATGTTCGCGAGGATGGTGCGTCGAACTTGGGCATCCGGGTCGTTGTACATGACGTTCACCAGCCTCTCCGTGATGGTACCGGCCTCGTCGTCGCTGTCCTCATCCTCTTCGTCCTCGTCATCCTGGCCATTGAGCCGCCCTAGGCCCAAGACAGCTTGGATGCGCACTGAGGGTTCCTTGTCGCGCAGACGTTTTTGTAGACTCAGTCTGAGGACGGTGTAGACATCACTGTCGATCTGCTGGAGACTGTTCAGCATCTGGGTGACCATCTGAACGGCGCGGAAGCGGACGGTCTTGTCCTTTGACGCGAAGAATCGGAGCAGAGTCGAGAGGACCTGGGTGTTGAGTCTGCTGCTGGGCGTCGGCTCGCTCGCGTCTTCGTTGGCGGCGGCGGCGTTCTTCTGGTCCTTCTCTGAGGCATATTTGAGGAATAGGGTGACAAAGCGGACAATGCGGTCGCCGATGGGCTCGCTCTTTTTGACGTTCATGACGCGAAGTATGTTGCGAATGACCTCCTGGTTGAAGTCCTGCTCGTCAAATTCGTCGTCGTCGTCGTCCTCGTCGTCGTCCTCGCGGGCCTTCCTGGCCTTCTGTGTGGGAGGCTCGAAGCAGACCTCCTCCTGGATTTTTCGTAGGGTGACGACCAGCTTGCGCTGAGTCGCCGTGGTCTTCTGTGCATCGCTGAAGACCTGCACGATGCGGGTGCGCAGCGACGTTGCGGGGCCTTCGTCGGGGACTTGGATGGCGGACGACCGCGCCGACCTGGTGCCAGCACCGGCGCGAGCGGTGCGCGTCGTGCGTGTCGACGTTCTCCCGGGCATGGTTGTGGTGTTGACTTTTGACTTTGGCGCAGTCTATCACTCAAGTCTCAGGTGCAGCTGCTGTTGTTGTTTACTGCCCAGGGTGCGCTATACCCGATCGAGACTCCCGCGGCGCCGCTCGAACTGAACGGCAAGGCTCAAGCATGACGCCGGCCCTGATGGCGACATCGGGTCGTCGCGGGCGTCCCGAGGTCTGATTCGCCGACGCAACCACCGGCTTTGAAATGCTTGGAGAGCTCCAGCACCACTCCTCCACTCCTTCACACACGCAAAGATGCTCAGGACAGCAGCGCGGCAATTCGCTGCCTCGGCGCGCAGGAGCGCTGAGGCTGTCTCGTTCGAGGCCAACCACCAGACGGCCATTGGCATCTCCAAGGCCCAGGGCATCGGCCAGCGGGGCTTCCTTGATGGTATGCTCGCCCTCCCTCAGATCCCCCCCCCTCTTCAGATCGCCTCCTCGTCCTCTCCCTCTTCCTCTTCAAACTGATCCCCCCTCAGACTCCTCCTACTCAAGACCGACGAACAAACACTGATCCTCCCCCAGCAATCGGCAAAACGCCCCTCATCCGCCTGAAGAAGCTCTCCGAAGAGACCGGCTGCAACATCCTCGGCAAAGCCGAGTTCCAAAACCCAGGCGGCTCCGTCAAAGACCGCGCGGCGCTCTTCGTCGTCGAGCACGCCGAGAAAGCAGGCCTGCTCAAGCCCGGCGGCACCGTCATCGAAGGCACCGCGGGAAACACGGGCATCGGGCTCGCCCACGTCTGCCGCTCCAAGGGCTACAAACTCGTCATCTACATGCCCAACACGCAGTCGCAGGGCAAGATCGACCTGCTGCGCCTGCTGGGCGCCGAAGTCTACCCAGTCCCCGCCGTCGCCTTCGACAACCCGGACAATTACAACCACCAGGCCAAGCGCCACGCGGATCGTCTTGACAACGCCGTCTGGACAAACCAGTTCGACAACGTCGCAAACCGCCAGGCGCACATCGAGACCACGGGGCCGGAAATCTGGTACCAGACAGACGGCAAAGTCGACGCCTTCACCTGCGCGACCGGCACGGGCGGCTCGCTCGCAGGCACCACGCGCTACCTCAAGGAGAAAAGCAACGGCCGCGTCAAATCCTTCCTCGCAGACCCCCCCGGCAGCGTCCTGCACAGCTACATCCAATCCGGGGGCAAGCTCGCCGAGCGCCAGGGCGGCAGCATCACCGAGGGCATCGGCCAGGGCCGCGTCACGGACAACCTCGCGCCGGACCTCCACCTGCTGGACGGCAGTGTGCACATCAGCGACGACAAGACCATCGAGATGGTATACCGCTGCTTGGACGAGGAGGGGCTGTACCTCGGCGCCAGCTCGTGCTTGAACGTTGTCGCGGCCAAGGAGGTGGCGGAGAAGATGGGCAAGGGGAGCACCGTCGTGACGCTGCTGTGTGACGGGGCGTACCGGTATGCGGATAGGCTGTTTAGCAGAAAGTGGCTGGAGGAGAAGAAGCTGTACGACGCGATTCCCGAGCGGTTGAGGAAGTACATCGTGCTGCCGTAGAATGGAAGCCAGCAGATACATGTCTTTGCGGTAGCAGCAGCAGTTGTAGTATACCAAAAACACGCAATCCCACCACATGTGCAGGTGTCTAACCCCCACTCTCATCTACTTCACACAGCTAGCCTCCCACCCCCCTACATCATCGGCGCCCCGCTCGCAAACCCCCCCACCAGCGAACTGACCAACTGGTGCGCAATCGCCGTCGCGGGCGGCAGCCTCAGCCCCCCCTCCTTGTACTCGGGCCCGGGCTCCTCGCCCAACCCACTGGTGCCCACGCGCAGGGCCTCCCGCACCTCCTCGGCACTGAACCACTTGGCATCCTCGAGCTCGGCGTCGTGGCCGAGATGCACCGTCTCGCCGTCGGGGATGGCCTGGCCAATGGCGCCGATCATGAGGTTGGCGGGGTACGGCCACGGCTGGGTGGAGTGGATGACGACCCTGCCCAGATGGACGCCGCTCTCCTCCCAGACCTCGCGGCGCACGGCCTCCTCGACGCTCTCGGCGGGCTCGAGGAAGCCCGCCAGCGTGCTGTACCAGTGCGGGGGCCAGCGCTTCTGGCGGCCGAGGAGGATGCGCTGGCCGTCTGCGCTGACGACCGCCATGATGACCGTGGGGTCGGTGCGCGGGAAGCACAGGTTCGAGATGCCGGTGCGGGTTGCGCAGGGGGGCCGGTCGCCCGCGTCGATGGCGTGCGCCACGTCCTTGGGCGGGCAGGTGCGCTTGAAGCCCGCGTTCACCGAGAGCGTCTTGTGCCCGCACGAGGCGCAGAAGGGGTTGCGCGCGTTCCAGTCGAGGAGGTGGCGCGCTTCGGCGTAGATGGCGGCTGGGTGCGCACGTGTCAGAACGGGGAGCTTTTAGTGTGAGGTGATATGAGAGAGGAGGGGAAGGGAGGGGAGGGGAGGGGAGGGGAGCCAAGTACCTTCTTCCGCGGGCAGACTCATGTGCATCCGCCCCTTGCTGAACTCGTACCCTTTCTCTTGCGCCGTCTTGATCAGCTTCTCTGCTGCTTCTTTCACGCTTTCCTTGGGCGTGACGTCGACCGCGAACCACGGCTGGCCCTTGTAGTGCTCCTTGTACGCGAAGTCACCGTGCCGCTCGTCCAGGCCCAGGAACACGATCTGGGGGATGTACAGGCTGGAGTTGTACTGCGCGATGACGTCCTCCTCGGAGGTGTTGAAGATGTCCTTGCCGATGACGGGCTCGACGTCCTTGAACGAGACGCGCGCCAGCGCCGTGGGCGAGGACAGCAGCGGCTCCGTGGCGCGGAAGAGGAGGAAGGTCGCGGAGGGGTGGCGCAGCGCCGAGGAGAGGAAGGCGTGGTCCTGGCGGAGGAAGGAGACGCGGTTGAGCGGCGAGCCTGCGCGTCGAGGTCAGCATATGCCTATTGGTTGTACGACCTTTTACTATACCGGAGAAGTAGTTCGCAACCTCCTTCCCAAACTTGCGGCTCAACATCGAATCTACGTTCGGGTGCGCGGGCTCAGGGAGGGCGGGCTTGGGGAGCGGGGCCATAGTCCTCGGATCAGCGAGTTGTATGTACAGCGGGATTGACTACGCTTAGAGGACCGTGAACAGAGAATCAATATATATGTACGTGGAAGAGAGAGAAGAATGGATTGCTCAGTAGGGACTTATTGCCCGCAATTGCCGGCGGACAGAACATAGCCGATGTTGGTTTGGCCCCACGGCGGGGCGGGCTGCTTGGTAATGTGTCGTCACGAAGGGCATTGACGTTGCCCTCTGCCGCGGTTCGGGGGATTGGAAGGCGATAGGCTTATCGCGCCCGCGCAACTTTATTTGGACAACACGACGTGTGTGTGTGTGGGGAGGAGCTGCGAGTGCGGACAGCTTGTCAATGCCGCGACCAACTTGCGCAGTCTAACCCCACAATCAGCCACAAAACACACTCACGATGAGCCAATTCTACGTACGCCGCTCCTCATCTCGTCTCATCAACAAACACTTTGTTAACACGACACGCCAGATCTCAGACACCCGCTCCCCCAGCACCACCTCCGGGCGCTCCTCCCCCGCCTCCTCAGACGATGAAGACCTGACCACGCTGCCCTTCGCGCCGCCCCTCGCTCGCAACGACTTCCTCACCCCCGACTTCACACCCTCCGCCTACCTCTCCACACTCTCAAACCGGCACCAAACGCTCGAAGACCTGCGCGCCGAGCTGCGCTCCCGCTCGCAGCTGCTCAGCCGCGAACTGCTCGACCTCGTCAACGCCAACTACGCCGACTTCCTCACGCTGGGCAACAGTCTGCGCGGAGGGGATGAGAAGGTCGAAGGGGTGAGGGTGGGCCTGCTGGGGTTCAGGAAGGAAGTCGCTGCGCTGGAGGGGCTGGTGGCGCAGAGGGAGGAGGAGGTGGGCAGGCTGGTGAAGCAGAGGAGGGAGGCGAGGAGGAGGATTGAGGGGGGGAGAAGGCTGGTGGAGTTTGAGGAGCGGGTGCGGGCGTGTGAGGAGGGTGTTGCGGTGGGGGAGGGAGAGGGGAGCGAGGAGAGCGAGAGCGAAGAGGATGAGGATGAGGAAGAGGGGGAAGGGCAGTTTGGAACTAGTGTTGCGAGGTTGAGGAGGAATGTGGTGCAGTATCGCCTGGCGAAGGACGTGGTCAACGGGCTGGAGGAGCATCCGTTTGTGGTGGCGCAGGCGCATCGGCTGGGCAGGGTGCGCAGTACCATCCTGCTCGATTTGAGCACGGCGCTGCAGCAGGCGAAGGTAGCGGGCGATGCTGGGGCGGGGAGAGTCATGCAGATTATGAAGATATATGCGGATATGGAGGAGACAGGGGAAGCGATCAAGGTGCTGAAGGCGCTGAAGAAGTAGGAGCAGCAGTTTCTCATGGAACCAACATAGCGTGGCGTTGATATGGTACATTATTTGTACAACGGATTGCTACATAGAATTTACAAGGGGCCACTGAGGAGGGCTGGGGATATCGAGTTGGGGCCCTTGAACTCGCCGTTCAATGTGAACCCTGGCGCGTTTGTGGAGCTGAGAACCTGGCAACGTGTTAGCGATGTCATTGTAAGTGCAGTGGTTCCAACATACCACCTCGTGGATCTCCTTGGATACCCTGTCCTGCAATTGCGCAATGTCCTTCTTCAGCGCGTCCATGAGTGCCTTGATGTTGTCCTGCAACTCGGCAGGAGTGAAGCCGACCTGTCCAACCGCCATGCGAATCACGCCTAGCCTTTCCCTGTACTCGCTGCCACCGACCATGTTCCGCACGGCTGGCCCGACGCTTGTCACGACCGTGCCGGTCTTCGTGCTGGGCATCAATCCCTTGGGACCCAACACCCTTCCCAAACCGGCCTTGTTGAGCTTCTGCAGCGAGTCGACGTGGCAAAGACACCTGTCGAAGTCGATAATGCCCTCTTGGATCTGCTTGATGACCTCGTCCTCGCCGACCAGCGTGGCGCCCGCCGACCGTGCCTCCTGTGCTGCCTTGGAATCCGCGGGGACGATCACGCAGATGCGGAGATCTGTCTTGACCGAGTGCGGCAGCCGTAACCGGTTTCGCACAACAGGGCCGTTCTTCAAGGTGCGCAGGCGAATGTGCACCTCGTACTTGGAGGACGAAGGGTTCCGCCCGACCTCGAACGCGCGGATGTACTGCATGGCATCGATGAGGGGGAATTGCTCGATCTTCTTCAGGTCATATTGGAGAAATGTGTTGCGGGCCTTCTTCTTCTTCGCGGGCTGCGACTTCGATGTGATGGCGCATCGAATTGTCTGGTACGACGGCGTTGCGAATCGGCATACTTCGGGGCGGAGGGTCGAGAGTGTCGATGCAGCAAGCCGTGTTATGCTGAGCGGCGCTGCGAGCGAGCGTGGAGCGGCCATGACGGCGTTGCAGGTGTTGATGGCCGGCGCGTGCTGCTGGCCAAAAGTTCCAATGTCGAGTCGAAGTTCCGCATCCTTGGCGTTTCTTATCTCGCCGCTTTCCATTTTGGGAACCCCCCCCCCCCCGAACCAGTCCTACACCTACCCAACATGCCTGACCCAATCGTGATCGATCGCTGTTTTTTTGAAATGTAGAAGTTCTGACTGTGTGGTGAGGCTTAGAGTTTGTGCGGCTTAAAGAGATCGACATGGCCGCCTGGTCACTCGAGGAAAGAGCATTGTCAACAAATCAACATGGACGTCGAGCCACACGCTGCGATCACGAGAATCGCACGCCCCAGTGCATAGCCTCCACAAGCACATATGCCAGTGACTTACGATCAATGAATGTATTGCTTCTCAGCAAGGCGCAGAAGACCGGCTTCGCCGTGCTTACAGCATGACATCTCCGCCCCCAAGACAAGCGGACAGGGGCTACAGTATGGGATGCCTTACAGCATTACCCACATTCCCAAAACAAGTCACCGATACGATGTCGCCTGAACTCACATCTTCGGTACTTACACTCGCAATGTCACGACTCGCGAACGAGCCGCGCTTGTGATCACAAGTCTACTAACACACAAAGACCGACATGTTCAAGCGCATTCAGCGTGCGACTGCTTCCCAAGTTCGGACTTTTGGTCGTACCAGGAGCAGCGATACAGGGTCGCAGAATGCAGCGGAGCTCCGCACGCTTACTGCTCAAAGTCATGATGATTTTGGCTTGAATTCATCGCATGCCGACAATTCCTCGGATTCGAAGGACCAAACTTCAGCCTTAGTCAAGAGACTATCGCCTGTGCGTCGCTACAAGAGCCGTGTAACAGGCTGGAAACCTGGCGTCGTCAACTTCGCGGTTTGCTCCTGTGTAGTGCTGATCATAAACATGGTCGTCTCTATCTGGGGCTCAGCGGCTTATAAACGAAAGGTATTGACCGAAGGAAATTGTGAGCAAATTAAGAGGCTGAACTCTGGACTCCACGTCCTCATAAACATACTGAGCACAATTTTGCTTAGCGGTAGCAACTACTGCATGCAGTGTCTGTCCGCTCCGACAAGAGAAGAGGTTGACAGCGCGCACTCGACACGAAAATGGCTTGATGTCGGAATTCCAAGTTTTCGGAATCTGAGACGCATCAGTCGACCCCGACTAGTCGTATGGGTTCTATTAGGATTGAGCACTGCTCCACTTCATCTTCTGTATGTAGACATTGTTTCCATTCATGTCAACATCTTCTGATGAAGCATCCAGATATAACTCGGCGATATATGCATCTATACCAGCAAATAGCTACCAGGTGTTCGCTGTCAGCCAGGCTTTTGTGGACAGCCCCAAATGTCAAAATTGTACGGATTTAGATCCGCCGGATCCCAACGCGGGAAAATATTCCAGCGCAGGAAAGACCACTGTGGGAAATACCAACGTAGGGAAGATGCTCGAAAACCTATGGGCGAAATCACGGAATGGATCTCTCGATCATTTAGACCCTGCCGAGTGCATAGCCGCCTACGGAACTTTGATTCAGTCATCTCGGCGCAACCTCCTTATCGTCATTGCGAATGAACATGTGGATCGTGACTTTGAACGACTTATCCCGCCATTTGGCATTCCAGGTCTGCACATGCCAGATTTGCTTGAGCACTGGCCCTTTTCTGCGCAATATAGCTTGGGCTATTGGGGAAGGAAAGCTGACACAATCGGGTGGATGTGCCATGGCCTTCCTAGCAAGACTGATGTTCAATGCTCGAATCGACTTGCCGAGCTCTCTCCTCAGAATTGGACGATATCCTCGGGTTGTGTTCAAGATATCAAGGGGAACTGCCATTCCTATCAATGGCCGGTGGAATACTGTCTGAGCGAACCCGCTGAAGGTCGATGCCAGATACACTTCAGCCCCTTGATTGCTGGCGTGGTCACCGCACTGAATTTCTGTGAGTCTTCGCCCTCGCTCACATGCTTGTGTAGAATCTTCGAAGCTACCATGTCTATTAGGACCTTCAGCTGACTATTGAATAGGTAAAGCAGTGCTAATGTTCTCCGTCATCTTCTTGATCAAAGGAAATCCATTCATGACTATAGGTGATGCAGTGGCCTCCTTCTTGGACAACAGAGATGAAACAACCATAAATACAGGGCTGATAAGCATACGAGACATCAAAAAAGACTATGGCGCAGGTGCAAACAGCTGGGAGAACCGGCGTTGGCGTTGGAAAGATGCAACAAGCATCTCCCGACGGATCGTGACACTCATTCTGTAGGCGCCCCCGAACCCTCCTCAATCAACCCGCTCACATAAAGCCAGGTTTGCAGCAGCCATAATCACCGTTCTCTGCCTCCTCATTTGGGGCGTCCGAGAAATGAACCAATTGTATTCAATCGACACACCAAGCGCGTTTCGCCTAGGCTTCGGCGCCACTGACCCGCACGCGCTCATATCCGGCAATGAATTCCCGCGCGACATAGTTGGTCTTGCAATTATTGCTAATGCTCCGCAACTCATTCTCTCTGTGCTCTATTATGCATTTAATGGTCTCTTCACCGCCATGCTAATGGGCTACGAATGGATCTCATATGCGCACAAGAAGAAGGGCCTGCGTGTTTCCCGCCAACCAGCAGGGTCGCAGCGATCAACCTACTTTCTCTCTCTCCCGTACCGCTTCGGTATCCCCCTCATTCTACTCAGTGGCAGCCTCCATTGGCTTGTCTCGCAGAGCATATTCGTTGTCGCGCTGGACCTGTACAACGACCTAGGGGAGGCGACTACAGGAGAAATAGACATCGATGTCATGACGCGTACTATGGGTTACTCGCCCAGCGCCATGCTATCTGTTGTCGTTCTGTGCGTCGTGATGGTCGCTGCTGTCGTCGGGTTTGGCTTTATACCGTACGAGCGCGGCATGCCTCTTGCGGGGAGCTGCAGCTTGGCTATCAGTGCGGCCTGCCATCCTGAACAGCGTGCCGGGGTGGGTGATTGTGTGTTGTCTGAGCAGAAGGTGCAGTGGGGGGTTGTTAGTACTAGCTTGGATGGTATTGGGCACTGTGCTTTTTCGAGCGCGGAGGTGGGTCCATTGGTGAAGGGGAGGATGTATGCCTGATAGTCACACGATATGATAGAAACTGATACAGGCTGTCATGCAGTCTCCCAACAATGATTACATGAATCTGCCAGAACGTCAGCATCCTCACACCGACGATGAAGGCCACTATAGCAGCTGATCGTGGTTTTATACGAAATGATTCGACGCACTCTCATCAACACTCTCATCAACACTCTCATCAACACTCTCATCAACACTCTCATCAACACTCTCATCAACACTCTCATCAACACTCTCATCAACACTTTCACTGACGCCACCTGGCAACCCGATACCCAACCCTCCTTCCCACTCCCTCACCCTTACCCACCCCCGCAAGAAACGCCCCCCGTATGACCACCACCACACAAGTAAACCCAATATTAAACCACTCCCCCGCCTCCCAGTCCCCGACCCGGCTCCTCCCCCGCATCCTCAGCACATTCCACAGCGTCGCCAGAATCCCCAGATCCACGCCCAACGTCGCCGCCTGGACGATCCTCCACACCTTCGGGTCTTCGCTCGCCCTTAACAACACGCCGTAGATGACTCCGCTGAAACCGAACAGAGCGGCGGTCTGGTGCAGCAGCGGGCCGTGGCTGAGGGGCCTGTAGGGCTCGATTGAGGGTGGGATGGCGGTTGAGAGGATGGTGGCGGGGGAGAATATGCAGGTTAGGGCTGTGAGGAGGCAGACGGAGGGATCGATGGTTGTGAACCAGATGCGGTAGAAGGGGTGGATGGAGGGGTGAGGCATGTTGGCGTTGGGGGATGCGGCTTGTGTAGTAGGAGGTTTGGATCGTGAGGTGAAGTGTTTGCGTGCTGTGTTGCCAGGGCTTATACTCGTGAGGAATGGGGGTCTGTCGTCTCACCTAAGCAGTGAGTGTGCTTACTCTTGGCGAGGTATATCTCCGTAGATAAGCACGGCTGGTTTCTAGTTGAGCGGTTTAACAGGCAACGGCAATGACCCGGGTTACGCCTACAAGAGGTGCTGGCTCTCTATGAAAGCATTGTGAGTAACCTCTGTAAGTTTATCCTGTACTGATTTGTTATTGAGATCAATGTCCAAAACTAGTTACCAAATACACTGCACGTGGCCCTCCAAGGCTATAAGCTCTTCGTCGTCTTTGCGCAGTTCTCTGGTCTCGAGATACTCCCACTCTCAATTAGTGCTGACCATACTTAGCCCAGTATCCATCTTTGGCTAGCTTCACAGCATGTGCGGTGGCAACATCGAGGCTTTCTTCTGGCAAGCCCAAGTTCTCGTTGTCCAAACCATGTGACTTCTCAAATAAGCCGGCATCTTCGTAAAAGTACCTTGTGTAGAGTTTCCGCCCAAAAGCGATACGTTCTCCTTTTTCCAGACTCTCGCATGCATCTCTGTAACGCTGTTTGGCCGGCTCAAATGTAACGTGCCACTCGTTATCGGATGTTCCAGTGACCCGCTTCAACGACTCGAACATCTCCTTCTGGCTGACTGCAAAAGATGATACATACACCATGCGATTCCGGTATGTACTCAGTTTGTCGGCGGGAAGAGATAGCACCGCCGCAGTTGCGCGACCCACCTGTTCCCACGTCGAAGTATTCAGCTTCTGTGTCCCGTCATCGAAAAATGCGACGCTGCGCTTGTCGAAGTCGAACCCGTATAGCTGGCCATTCGACAGTGAATGCTCGTACCAGAACCCGCAGGTGATGCCAATCCAAGACGACACGCCCAGGGACTCGATTAACTCGCGATCTCCTTTCTTGCTCATGCCGATTGTGTCTCGAGCTGTCTCGTCTGTGGACGACATACCGAACTCATTGGGCAGAATCCAGGGCACTGCGGCTGCGGCTGCGGCTTTGATGAGCTTCGCTGATGTGTCTTTGGGCGCGAAGACGGAGGTGGTAATGATGAGAGCGTCGTGGCCTTTGAGTGCTTCTGTGAGAGAACTATGGTCGTTGTAGTCGACACGTGCCACCTCGACGGCGGACGGGATTTCTGCCTTGGAGTCGGTGCGTGTGATGGCGGTGATTGAGAAGCGGTTTTTTGACAGAAGAGCTTGAGTAAGGTATGTTCCTATTGTGCCGGTGACACCGACGATGGCGATTTTCTGGACTGGTAAGGCCATTGTGAAGATGATTTGAAGAGGGTGAGAAGGTGCGATGGAGTGTATGCAACCGTGACTGACTCCATCTTTATAACATGATAGCTTCTCCTCAACCTGCTTCTAACAAGACTCGTCGGTTCGTCCGGACGATGTCGGGGTTTCGAACACCCCGATCTTCAGTACTAAACATCTGGCTCAGTCAAGTCCATCGCTATCTGTATGATATCGGTGTTCAGAACGCTCCGATGGTGAGCACTAATTGTGTGGCTGAAGTCTTAATCTATCGCCGTTCGAGTGACATCTCCTTTAGATGTCGTAGAGGATCTTAACTCCGATGGAGATTAGCAGGAGTTAGAATTCGACTATCTGTCACGTGCGCGGGTAGTCGAATTTGACGGTCAAAGCCCTCGGATATCACGGCGATCGCCTGAGGACTTGCAGTGATACCGGCTCCGGATCTGTATTTGCTTGTGGTTTCAATGCTGTATAAAAGAACGCACGCAGTCAGACCGACACTGTCGTCGTAACCTCTCGAACTGAGCAACCAGACGAACACCACATTCAATCTCCACCATTGAAGCAAGGCGAGTAATGTAGCGCAAGAGATTACATGCGCAAGGTGATGTTAGAGTGAGCGTTGGATGTCGAAGGATAATAATAGCCACAGCGCCCCGCAATCCATGCACGACGGGCGCTTCCTTCGCTCCCGACCAATGGCCCGATCTTCATAGACGCCCACCCACCCAGCGTGAAACATTCATCAACATCCATCCAATGGCTTCTGTCCAAGTCTACAGGCGTCTTTACACACGGCGAGGAGTAACAATATTCCGCCTGCACTCTTCCCTCCAAGCGCTGGCACTTCACCGTTTCCTGCCTACGCTACTGCGGTACGCTCCGCAGGGCGTCAGCATGCGCGTCTCCTCCCTGGCTCTACCTTGCCCGTAGAGTGGACGTGATCTATGAACAGCTCTGTGGAACTCAGCCGGGGCCCCGGGCGACGCGTGAGTGGTTCGTGCAATGCAGGGCCCTATTAGGGTTGTGAGGTGCGGAGCGAGGAGAGCCTACAAAGGACACCGCGGCGCCTCTGTGCATACGCGGTTTCGAGTGTCATTTTCTGTCTTGCTTGGCCATTCCCTTGGTGCAGTGCTCTGGAATCCTGCCCCTGTGTCTGCATTGTAGCATAGCTTGCTGGACTCAAGCGTACTCATTCTCATCCTTCGCCATGCAGTCCTGGATTGCCACCATTTCTGCAGCCGTGCTGTTTGCTCAGTCTACGGTGGCTTTCAACTGCTCGATCAAACCGATATATGTCGATATCCACAAGCGTGCTGTTCACGACTCACACGTATTCCAGTATGGGTCTTTCATCGGAGTGGGCACTGGCGAGACTGCATCAGCTACCTCAGCACAGAATCATAGTCTGTGGCCATCGTTGATGCAGAACCATATGTCTTTTGGTACGCTCGATTATTGCAAGAAAAGCAATCTCATCAAGTGCGAAGAATCGACAGGAGGGTTCTTCACTAGTAATCAATCTACGAGGTACGTTGCTCACGCATCGAGATTTGGGTCATGGTTACTGATCGCTTTCCAGTTTTATCGAATATCAGGATTACAAAACACTAGATGCAGACGTCAACAACACCCTTAAAGGGTATTTCGGCCAAGATACACTGCGACTGTACACGCATTTCTTTGAAACGGACGGTGCTTCGCAAACGCTCGTTCCGAACTCGACTATCGAAGTCGCCACAGGCGGAGATGTTGTACCAGGAAGGTTGGGTGTGGGTCCAGCCTCGACGCTGTTGCAGGACCTTGCCGGCCGAGAGATGATCGCAGGCAGGACCTACTCACTCTATATTGGACAAGGCTTCGACCGTGCTGGTGGCAAGGTCAATGGGAGTAACGTCTTTGGAGGTTACGACTCCGGCCGCTTCACCGGAACACCACATCAGTACCCAATGAACATGAACAGCGTCAGCCCTATGAATGTTCGTATCAAGGATATTATCATTACGCAGACCGAAAGTGGAACAAACCAGTCTCTGTTCGACACGAAAGCCTTCCCCGATATGAAGTCAACACCACAGATTTTCGAAGCACAAATCACTACCGAGCAATTTCCGCTCTCGCTGCCGTACCAGATCACACGGAACTTCATCAGCGCAGCATCAGCTCAAAATGACAACTACTGGGGCGACAACTCACTGAAGGCCGCCTCAACCTTCAACGCTACCTTGTCCATCGTTCTGGATGATGGTTTCACCATCACCATCCCACCTGAAGTCCTCCGCAACGCGTCAAACATCACACCAATCCAGTCGCGCGACGAGAGCGACAACTCGCCCTTCCAGCTCGGCTCCGCATTCCTCGGCCAAGTCTACCTGATGGCAGACTTCGACTCCAGCGTCTTCTTCCTCGCGCCTGCGGTGCAGAAGAACAACATGGTCATGCCCGTCACCTTCTGCCCGAGGTCTGTTCCCGTGGCCTACTCGCGGCCCAAGCAGAGCCAGTGGGTGAGTCAGGGGTTAATTGGCGCTGTCATCGGTGGCATTGTAGGAGGCTTTGGGTGTCTTGCCGCGCTGTACTGTTTGTATGTGAGTTGGTTGAGGAGGTCGGATCAGAGGAGATTGAGAAGGGATTTGGCAAGGAATGAACAGGCCAAGTTGGAGCAGATGGATGTTGAGTCTGCGCCGAGCTTTGAGGGGCCGCCGAAGAAAAGTGTGAAGGATAAGGTAGCGTTTTGGAAGAAGGGGTAGTTCATGGCGTTTCCTGAAGTGTTTGTATTGTTCTTATACCCAATTTTCGAGGAAACTTTACACTGCTATGCTCGACTGCATATAACAGTTTCTTTTTACTCGTCTGCGATGAGATCAGACACTCTAGTCACTGCGTAGCTGATTAACATCGTCACATGGAAACTTGAAGACGCAGCACTTCCTGTGGGTCGGACCAATCAAATAGCGCTGAGTTGACCAGGTTAGGATCCTTCGCTATACCTATTCAATAGCCGCGCGCGATGCATTGTAACTTTTCTGTAGCAACCGTGTCGGCTCCTGCATTTTGCGGCTAGACAGCTTGCCGTGCCGCACACGTACAGCTTTCATCTCCCGGCAAGGCTCACATTAAGTCTGGTGCTTCGGCGGTTTTCTGTTCTGTATCTGAAATCTTCCTCTTCCTCTGCTCTGAACTCAGTTTAGCCGTCATCATGTTCATCCCACGGTTTCTGTTCTTTTTTCTTTTCTGTGTCTCGTCGACTCTCGCTTCAAATACATGCTACTTTCCCAACGGCCTACCAAGCACGGATGAACCTTGCGACCCGGATGCGTTGTTCACACAATGCTGCGGCTCGCGATCCGCCTGTCTGACCAATGGCCTCTGCATTCTCGAAGCCTCAAATGACACGGGCATCAACTACGCACGCGGCACATGTACCGATAAGACTTGGGCATCCTCGCTGTGTCCGCAGCAATGCCAGCTCAACCAGGACACACCGAAGAACTCCAGCGCATACGACTTTCGAACGAATGGCGTGCAAGTGTGGCAGTGTGGGAGTCAGGGTTATGCGGACGAGGCAAAATACTGCTGCGAGAGCGAGGCGGAGAGGCAGAGATGTTGCAGTACAGAAAAGGCGGTGTTCACTTTGCAAGGCGCTGTGTTGGGAGCGAGTACGAGCGCTAGTACTACATCTTCGACATCGTTGTCGGCTTCGAGCTCAAGTATATCTGCTTCTGGGCCAACACCAACGGCTTCCCCTGCGTCAGGAGTCACTTCATCTGGAGTCACTACGTCTGGAGTCACTACGTCTGGAATTACATCGATGACCACCCCCACAACTACCCCACCGGTCAAAGAAACATCACAAAAGAGTGACAACACAAAGCTCATTGCGATCGCAGCAGGTGTTGGCGGTGCAGTTGGCTTGATCATCATCATTGGTGTCATAGCATTTTTCCTGCGGAAGCACAAACGCGTAGACCAAAAGAAAATGAGCGAAGACCCAGATGTCAGTGAGCTTCATGGTACCGCAAAGCAGCCTGTGGAAGTTTGGACGCAGCCAGCAGAGGTTTGGACGCAACCACATGAGCTTTCGACACAAAGTCAGCCAGCCTGGGAGCTGTCAGCGGATCCAAAAACTCCTAGAGCTGTATGACTGGAGCAATCGGCTTGTCATACTGCCTAAAAGAATCAAACTATAATATCAAACTTCTTTCATTTGAAAAGTGATTCGCGACCAATCAGAATGGTGACAGAAAATATTCCAAGAAGAACATCTCAAGAGGCTGTACAGCGCAAATATCATACAGTATCAACAAGGAAGAGGAGCAAGATGACGTGGAATGACTTGCTGGCCAGCTAAGTGCTTTTGACAATCGTTTGCTACTGTCGCGCAAAATCCAGCACGCAAAACAGCACGCAAGCTCTAGTGCGTAAACTTAAGAAGCATGCATGGGTTTGCTACTTCTGATATGCGCATGCGGAACTTTGGTTGTGCAAACGACAATCAGGACTTCCATGCACATATATACAACATTTCAGACCTGAATCTTTGGAAACACCGAACATCATAGTTCTCAACCAAGACCTACGAGATCTCGGGATGGACCACCACATTAACCCAACCAACGACTTGACTCAAGAAGAGCGCGATCGTCTGATGGCTCAGGCCAAAAATTGTCTCAATATCATAGACTACAAGCACAACGGCGAGAGTTACAGCGATCGTAACGGAGCAAGAACCAAACCCAATCAGCGCCTCGTAGAGGTATTCGGTATTCGAAACGCTTTCACCCATTTAGACCCCAAGTTTAGCAACAATGCCACCAAGGAAATGAGAGCAGCCTGTAAGATGGAAAAAGAGCAGGACGAGGGGTGAAGTTCTTACCAAGTATCTCGACAAACTCAGTGACCCAGAATGTATGCTCGAAGTGTTCAAGAAACCTTTAGATGGTCGGATTTGGCCCATCGACATTGCCAAGGAAGGGTTGCGTCTTTACCCACCCAGCCGCTACGTTCATTGTGAGTACGATGGCGTAGTAGTCCGCGCAGACATCGAGGCCTGTCATCACTCTAAGCTTCTCGGCGGAGATGACCCACTCGTATTCCGTTTTGAGCGTTGGCAACAGGTCTTGAAAGAGGAGCGAGACAAGTCGTCCGAAGCTGATCAAGGTGATAGAAAGAAAAACAGAGACCTAAAAATCGGAGAGACGGATCTAGGATTCATTCCTTTCGCAAGCACTTGCAGAGCCAACACAAAGAACACGCGGGCGTTTGGAATGAAGATGATCGTTTTGCTTGTGGCTGTGCTGTGCGATGGATTGAAAGATCGTCACTGGAAGGTAGCGGATGAGGAGAGCTTGCCTTTACTGGGTGTGGCTCTGGAGTCGGGTAGAGAAGCTTACCTCGATCTGACTCTTGAGAAGAGTAAGGAAAAGGAAAGTACGGAAAGCTGAAAGATCGAACTCGACAGATAGATATTCACCAGTGGGATGCGTCAGCATGCGCTCTACATAGAACGAGCCTAGTTCACATTTTAGCGCGTTTGTATATCTTGATGAGACTAAGCACCTCTTCCTGCATGCTGCATACATAGTTCTCGATGGTCTTTGTGAATATCCGACTAGATTAAACACATGCATGCGTCATCGTTGCTGCGCACCGTACATCGTGATTAACTAATTTTCTTTGAGGGCACGCTCCGTCAGACACAGTATGATACTCTCCGAGCTGTGTTCACCTCAATTGCAGAAAAGACACCTGTGTATCGCAACATCTCAATCAGAACGCTATACAGGGCATCAACCCGCGTTTTGAGATGCTCCCCAGGTGCGGATACCCCAGCCTGTGCAAGTTCACACAGACCTTTTTCTGGCCGAGCAACATTCACCACATCAAGACAAGCGGCGAGATCATTTTCCGAAGGTGAGTTATTCCATCTGTCTTCCCAGTGTGAGCATTGACTTACCATGAAGCAGACTTCGATCACCATCGCTACACGAGCGGTCGATGGCTCCATCGCGATGCGTTGGAGCGAGGAATGCGTTATATACAATTTAACTTCAATGCTCTTCAGAAGAAAGTTTTAGCTCTGTGCCCAGACGCCAAACATACAGCATCGTGTGAGAAGAAAGAGGGTAGATACAATAAAGCCTTCGTTTTCTGTACTGATAACAATGAACGTATTGTTGCGAGACTGCCATTTGCGTTGGCAAGGCCTCCGCGGTTGACAACCAATTCCGAGGTTGCAAAAATTGAGTGCTGTAAGTCTTAGTACAAACCACGATGAGAGAAATGGATACATTAATAACCACTTTACGGCTCGTCAGTGCAAAAGGAGACCGGCATTCCCATCCCTAAGATACTTGACCGGAGCGACGACCCGTCGAATGCTATCGGCAGCGAGTACATTATCATGAAACACGCTCCCGGGGTCTCGTTGCAAGATAAATGGCCACATATGGATGTATCGGAACAACTGAGATGCATCAAGTCCATCACTGACGAGCTAAAAGAGGTGATCGATCTCGAAATCACGGCGTACGGCAGCTTGTATTTTGCCGGAACAGCAAACCTTCACCCTTCATGCCCGTCATCAGATCCAAAGTTCTGTATAGGTCCTCACTGTGGAACTAGGTATTGGAACTGTAACGCTGGACAGCCAAGATTCTATCATGATATTTCACCAAATCAGGGACCTTGGTTTGATTGACGCTGAGACTGCAAGGATTCCACCCCCCGAAATTGCAACAAAACGCCCACGCTATTAAGGATCCGTTGAAGTTAACAAACAGTTTCTTACTTACGGGCGCGCAGTGCTGAAGGAGCTAGCTAAAAGCTCTTCAATCCAAGATATAAATAGGCCCATGATGTTCCACCTTGATCTGCACGAAAGGAACATCTTTGTGTCAGAAGAGGACCCAACTGCAGTTTCTGCCATTATAGATTAGCAGTCAACCAGTATTGATCCCGCCTTTTGGTGTGCAAATACTATGCCGGACTTTGCGGGACTCACCCCCGATTCCTCGTACAAGGACGGTTGGGAGCCCAAAAGTGGGGCATGCGCAAAAGCACGGGATACCACCATTCAAGCGTTTGTGCCAAAGCTCTCAGTCGCAAGAAGAACAGATGAAGCGTACTATTGGCCGTTCCAATATTTCCATCTTACTTGGGAAGATGGTGCCGCCGCCTTCCACGAAGAGCTGATACAGACAGCACGGCTGTGGACAGAACTTGGGCTAACGGCGCCGTGTCCGTATCCTTTCCCCAGTTCCGACGAGTATGCAGTTCAAAAGAAGGACTGCAGGCAATTTGAGGCATCACATCAGCTAACAGACACTATGTCGAAGCTTTTGAATACTGCAACGGACGGATGGGCTCCTGCAGATGACTGGGAGAAGCTGCAAATTGCACACAAGGAACTTCATGAGAGCGTGGTGCAAAAGACATACAACACTGAGGATTTTGATGAATATGATCCTCTCCAGAGCGAAGACGATCTTCGGGAAATCTGGCCGTTTGACTTAGAAAGAGACCAGCTCTCTGAAGAAAACAAAAAGAAGGCCGATGTACCGTAGCTTGATCGCAATGTAGAACCTGACTCGGAGATACCATCGACTCAAAAATCGAGAGGGTAGAAGTCGTTACTCACATTGTAACAATCTTTGGAGCATACACCCTGACAAGCGGGCCGAGTTGTGTAAGGGTTCAGTTCCAATGCGTGTTCCATCGAAAAACGGCAAAGTGCTCGCGAGTTCTTATTGACCGAATGATCTATAGAACCTAAGACAAGAACATGAAAGTGATTTTGTGTTCTC
Source organism: Epicoccum nigrum (assembly GCA_002116315.1). Classification (NCBI taxonomy): domain Eukaryota; kingdom Fungi; phylum Ascomycota; class Dothideomycetes; order Pleosporales; family Didymellaceae; genus Epicoccum; species Epicoccum nigrum. The sequence goes on from KZ107850.1 coordinate 807,201, forward strand.
GCACGTCCTGTTATATAAGTGGCGTCCTCATATAAGTGTGATCTTTGCCGGTTTCCCAACCGTAGTGTACACAGTCTTACCTTCCGTGTTGATGGTAATCCCCGAACCCTCTAACCAGACATTCCGGTGAAGTTCAAAGCGTCCGACTCGTCTGTACACATTATGAACGGAGTCGGCCGCCTCCAGGACAAGAAAACGGGTCTCGGATACCTCAAGCGTAGATGCCTCAGCGCCCTCGTCCATGATATCTAATGCAAAGAGTACTGCTACTGTCATGAGAGGCAAACATACTAGCGAGAGACCCTCTGTGTAGTCAAAATCCAGAGCATCAGGATACATCTAGCCTTTGCTTCTAAGCGGTCCGACTTCCACCGCGTAGACTGATTGTCTAGTGATTGAAGTACAGATGACTTGGACCAGACAGCCCTCCAATGTAATGCTGCCGGATGAGACAAATCCCATTGACTGTGGCATCGAGCTCTGCACCTGAACGTCTAAGATGGTAACGTGTATTTGTTTTTCTCTGCTTGGATGCGTCGGCTCGATTGGGCTAGAAATTGAAGCCCAAGACCACGACGGGGCGCAGTACTCGTTGGAAGACCTCAATGCCGGTGTTTTCACCTTCCAGTATAAGTGTTCCTCAAAACCAGATCTCCAAAGCCCAGCGATGTACTCGTCACCAGTGATATCTTGGAAGAGTTGCGCTATACCTGAAAATGCGACCAGCCTGTCACTTTCCCTCGTGAAAGAGCATTGTGTATATTGCTTGACGAGATCATTCCAAAGGCGCACTATTTTTGATTTGGCCAGCCCCTCATTAGACGTACCGGTACGTGGAGCGTCGAGCAAAAAATCAAAATCACACTTGATAGGGTACGTTAGTGGGATCCCTTCAGGTAATGCTTCGCATTTGAGCTCTGAGAAGCATTCCCAGACGACTTGATCCTCGCCAAAATGAATGGTTCTTGGTGCGAGGATTCGCTCCTGGAACACCCACCCACGTCTGTGGAGTGGCCCAGAGAAGATCTGACGATCTAGATAGTTCTTGTCAATTACATCGTATGCAATTTTCTGTGATGTTGGAAGCGTGCCCATCACAAATCATGGCCGTGTGTCCTGCGGGTTACGCGTCCGGAAAAGCCCACCTTTCGGCGACGTTGATGCTGACGCAGCGATGTTACATGAAGAATTTGCGTAAACTCGCCGCATCTCTACTGATTCACGGTCCCAGTCCGTTTTCGAGTTTTGTACAATGCATAATCTGTCTATCCACAAAAATTGAACGGAAAGCAGCCGTGCCACCAGCACAGCGTCTCTGAATGTCTGGGGAAGATCCTTGATATGGCCATGAAACCCAGATTGCAGATTCTCCTCTGTGAGCTTGAAGTCTTCCTCAGAGCCCCATCTGTAACTGAGGGTGATATATAACGGCCTTGGACAGCCACTTGCTGGAGGTAGAACAAGTTTCCACTCTGATTCATCGTGAAGCCCAATGTCAATCAAACGAGTCGGACTCCACGTATCTTGCTGCACGAACCGGTTGCATTTGGTGTGCGTCGCGCAACAGGTCAGGTACCAATCTCGGATCCTCTCGAGGGTCAAGGAGGATGACGTGCAGTGTTCCATATAAGGGTTTGAGAACTTAGGTGGAACCTCATCATCTGACCACAGTAAGTCAAACTTGTTTGCTAAACGTGTATGTAGAATTGCATACATACCATCGTGTGGAGTCAGCTGAAATCTAGTATACGACACCTTCTCCTCAATCTGATATGAGAAAGCCAGACTTAGTAGTTCGTGTTTACTATCATGTTCTCGGAAGAAATAGCGTTCCATAGGGCACCAAGACGCCACGTCGTCTTGCCATGTGTCTCTACATCCGACGTCGCAGTCTTTCCACATGGTAACGCAGAAGTAACACCTCTGCAGAAAAGCTTTCTGAAGACCATCCAAAGTCTCGTGGTGGGGTTTCCAATAATAATGATGAAAGTCTGGAGGCGAGTCCAAAATCGTTTTGCATACACGGCAAACTTGGCTGAAAGGTACCATGTTGGGTGAGTTATAACGAACAGATCCGCCGGCTCAATTGTGTCGCGGTGTTCTGACACCGATTACTACCCTGATGACGGGATAAAAGATGTGCACATCAGTCTACAAGGGTTCTAGGTACTGTGCGCATGCCTTACGGGCTATAGTCTCAAACTAACTGTACGACAATGAAACGAGCGACAACACTTGACTGATGTAAGGTGTCGATGGACAGTCAGCGAGGGTGGGTGAATACTAGCGAACCGCTGCCTCTTGTGTTCTTGGCGATTACGGAGCAGTCAGGCTGAAACGTCCAATAGTATCTGTCAGATAGTGTCTGCATGTCAGTCTTATCATTGTGCTTGGAATGACAAGCCAAACAAGTTTACATGACGTGTCACTCTGTTGAAGGTGCAGAGGTTGATATTCGCAAGATCAAAACAACGCCGGTCCAATCTATGAAGCTTCTTATAGCAGCCTTCGTGCTACCAGCAATTCGCTCGTAGCAGCGATTAACGTCGGACATCTGAGCACTGTCCTTCATGTACTCAAGATCTACAAGACGATGTCAGATTTTGCTAGAACTATATCCCTTTGGTGAAACGTCGGTACTTCGGTAGTTGGTGGTGCTCTACACAACATACGATAAGCGCCTTCCTCATTGCGCCATACCAAGAGCCGCCCAAGATGACCGCGTCTTTGCTACACCTTCTGTTGAATGAGTATGACTTTCAGTACAATTGAATGGTTTTCACAGCGTGAAGCAGCCGTGAGAGACTTGACATCGTTGAGGATAGCTACCAGCTGAGTAAGGTGGTTCTGTGACGCACTCTATAATTCAGACGTGTTGGTACGCGCCGACGCTAGCAAGGCCGATACCTCCATACTGTGCAATAAATCCACCCGAATCGTACTAGCGTATATATTGTGCAAACCTGGCCACTTGCGCAAATGTCAACTCCCCAAGGCATCTGAAGCCCGAATAATACAGATCTTGTTTCCTTCGTATCTCATGCGTTGTACAAGAACCTTTATCTGAAGACTTGCTTCGATAATGTGATAAGTATCATCCAAATTGCTCTATTCCAAAGTGCAAATTGCACAATTGACCTAAGATCTGACCCCGGAGTTTACCTGGTGACATCCTCCGCATTCTAGCTTCGTCCCAGCAAAGGCCGAGCAAAGTATAAAAGAGGCATGAAACTGGTAGTATTCCAAGGCCAGCAAAGTTGTTCCATCAATTCCTAGGATCTCATCTCAAGATACACCATTCATCCATATATACAAAAGTAAAGCCATGGCATCCTTATCAAAGGAAATTGTCCTAGTTACCGGGGGTAAATATCTCTAGCTTACCTATGCAAAGGCTTTCGTCACTAATAAACCTTAGCAAACAGCGGCATCGGCTTCGAACTCGCCCGCCAGCTCCTCGCCAAAGGCACCTACCACGTTCTCCTAGGCGCCCGCTCTCCAGACCGGGGCACCACCGCTCTCCGCTCCCTTCAATCCCAAAATCATCCCGGAAGCATCGAATTCCTGCACCTCGACCTCCAAGACGACACCACCATCGCCAACGCCGCAAGCTCCATCACCGCTTCCCACGGCCGCCTGGACGTGCTCGTGAACAACGCCGCTGTGGCGTCGTACACGGCATCCGACCGGCAGGCCTTCCGCGACGCCTTCGACACCAACGCCACCGGCCCTTACCTTCTCACCAAAGCCCTCATCAGCCTGTTACGCAAGAGCGCGAACCCGCGCATCGTCAACGTCTCCTCCGGCGCGGGCTCCATCGGGCGCCGCCTGACGCCCGCATCCCCCATGTACAAGATCCAAGCCGAGCCGTACCGGGCGAGCAAGGCGGCGATGAACATATTGATGACGTGCCAGTATGTGGAGTACGGGCTGAACTACAACGTCGAGGGGGAGCCGGTTCAGGAGGGGGAGGAGAAGAGGGTCAAGGTGTTTGCGTATGATCCCGGGTTTACGGTGAGTAATCTTAGTGAGGCGAACACGAAGGAGAATGGGGCGAGGAGCGCGGAGGATACGGTGAAGAGTCTCATGGATGTGGTGGAGGGGAAGAGGGATGGGGAGGTGGGGAGGTTTATCCATAACAGTGGGGGTTATCCGTGGTGAGCTGAGAAGGAACGAAAATGCATACCAGAAGATCTGTGGGGATGGATGGGAACTGAGTTACCTGTTTGAATTTTGTTTCGTACCTTACGTTTGTTTATGTACATGGAGTCTTATAGCTTTGTATGCAAATTTGAGCACCGTCAGACTCGTCGTGAGTAAATGCTCCGCACTAGAGCGCAGTCAAGCTTTACCATCCTCATCTGTATTCATATTTTTACTTACTCTTCCTTGATAACACCCCTTGATCTGGCCTTGATGACAGTGCTCATGTCAAAGACAGGAATATCAGGAATGGGCAGCTCCATGATAGCGACAACGAGTGCTAGTAAGAAGTAGAAGCCCAGTACACCGGTGGCAAAGAAGCAAGCTCCCAGTCCTTTTGCCAATCGTAGCCCAACAACAGTGTTGCCGTGCGCAAGGTGAAAGAACGCACCAGCACCGAGACCAAATCCGATGGTTGCGAAGATGAAGATGAGAACGAATACGAGATTGGTGCGGAGCGAGCCGATCAAGAAGATGAAGGAGAGGATGCACATGACCATGGGGTAGAAAGCTACATATAGTCAGACTCAAGGCGTCCGGTCTCAGCTTGGTAGAACCAACTTACCATAACTAGCAGTCCATACTGCGGTTTGGTTCTCGACGCCAGGGCTGCCAATGCCAGAGCCGTCTGGGTTGAAGTAACCAATGGCATTATACCAGGGAATAGAAGTCGTGGCGAAAGACAAGAAGTGAGCGCCGTAGGCAAAAAAGACCATCATAGGGAAGGTGTTGCCAAGCAGAAACTCGCCAATGGCGGCGAACCAAAGAAGGACACCGCCAAACCAGATGTTGATTGTTGTGGTTGCGACCGAGGATCCACCAGAACCCTGCCATCCCACTAATCCAGGTTAGCTGGGTCACAGACTGATGTGACTGCTGTTACATACTGAAAGAGATGGCGAGCGGGATGACGCCAACGGAAAAGCCTAGTACGCCGATGGGTGTAGGGTTGCCGAAACGGTTACGGAGGTCACCGGCGACTTGTGTCTTGGGCGAGATGAAGAGCCTCTCATACAGCTCTGGAGTGAGGGTGACGGTTTTGGCGAGCTCGTAGCGGAACTTCTCTTCCGAGTCGAAATGTGTCCCAGTGGAAGCAACGCGATGGTTATCAGGGCCCATGAAGTGATCTTGAGAAGCCATGGCGAGGTTTTTAACTGAAAGGTTTGCCAAGACACCTCAGATGATGGACGGGAAGGTAGGATGAATTTCGATGACTTGAAGATGAAGATTGGGAAGGGGGATAAAGAGGGGGTTACATATACAGATCATGGAGATGAGCTTAGCATCTGGCCATGTCTACTCCTCAATCTATTGACGCCAATATAGCGCCGCCTTCAAGTGTCCAGCTCTGATGCGGAAGCCACGGGGTGGAGAGACGATGTCCATCGGTCTGAGCGCTACGTCCCAACCGCGACACCAGTGCTCCAGGCCATCGGAAAGCGTGCACTGTGACTTGCATGAGTCTGGATTCAGGCCTCGACTGACAGTTACCGGGTAGAGCCTCAATGCAGTAGCCGATGTCTGAGAAGTAGGCTACATGCTATCAACCAGTCATCTCCCCACAAACGATCCGGGAGCACGGATGGGGAGGCTGGTGGTGGCTGAGACAGCCAATCAGACACAGACGGAAGTAGGCCCTGATCCAGACACGAACCAGACGAAACCAACAATGCGCGTGTACTCGAATCTGGGGTAAACGACGCGGGGTGCAGATTCGAGTGCGGCAGCGATGGCGGCCTCAAAAGCTTGAAGGGGAAAGCATTGTCGATTATGACCTCGATTGCTTACACCTCATTGTTCATCTTCGTGTTTAGCTTTTTCTGAGTCTACTTCTTCTTCTCAATACTCTCTTTGTACAACTGGGTTGATACCACGACTGCAAGAAATCGTGCTGATGCTGGAATGCGCGCTTTAAGCTGGCATTGCCGCCCCTTATTACCGAATACTGCCATACGGGGCTAACGACACCAAGGGCATCAGAAGACCCTGCGGTAGAGCCGTTCTTCCCGTTGGTTCCGATATGAGAATCCCATGAGAGAATGCGGTGTTGAGCTGGAAGGGTGCAGCTGAACCTTTGGTCTCTGTCTGAAAGTGCGAAGGCACATTGCCATCGTACACGTTCCGTCAACTCGGAAAGTGTAAGAAATAGTATCTTATCACGATCATTGGCGAGGCCTATCCATTGGACTGCGGAAGGAAATCGAGAAGGAGTAGCTGCATTGCGAAAGCCGAGAGGCGAGCCTGCCGATTCCACAATGACGTCAGGTAATCGTCTTGAATTGGCAATTGCGTCCCGTCAGTCAATGGCTGTGGCAAGTGCAAGTCGCAAGTAGAAGAAATCTCGGAAACTTTACATGTAAGTAATCATGAGAAGACGATCAAAGGATTGCCTCTCGCAGCGAGGAAGCTACTTTGTGGAATCCCATGGAAATGAGAGTTTCGATTCAGCTTCCCAGCTGAAGGGTCAGACTTGCCTGAAACTTCTCTGTTCCAAAAGTTGGATCTGGAGACTGAGCGCTCTTCGACAAGTGTAGCTTTTGCATCGGTCCAGATCCAGCGGGCGCAAATGGTGCCTCTCCAGGAGCCGCAAAATAGCAAATAATAGCAGTACCAGCTCGGAACGCAAAGCTGGCAAGTACAACAACCCTTATAATCTCGGCAAAAACAAAGCTACAAGACCAATCACAGCATCCACAGCGGAGATTGGGTGTGTCGGCGTGTCTGCAGGCACCATGCCCTGGCTCTGTTGGGCCCACGCTTAAGATCTAGGTAGGCGTCTCTTCCCACGTGTTGATCAGGCTTGTTCGAAACGAAAACACCTGTTGCACCTTGTCAGCTCAGAGCAGTGGTTTGATTCGAAGAGAGCTGAACCGTAGGTGCGGTCAATGACTGCATAGCCTTCTTGAAGAGGTCCTCAGATATCTAGACTACATACACTGATTGAAGCCGACTTACTGGACTGCTCATCTTCATCTTGATTATCCCTAGTAGCTACTTGGGGATCGTACGATGTAGTGAAAACATCCTAGAGGGCTGTGTGTATCGTGAAGAAGTGCCTACTTCACGTTCGGTAGCTGTGGGCTTGCACCAGCCAGTGCTGAAGGTTCGCGATCTGATTGGTTATGGGATCGACGTCGTTCCTTTTGCCTCGGTTTCTATACGTCTGCAGAGTGAATACATAATGTTCGCACCATCGTTAAGCGAATGGCTGCAACAGCAGAATACTCACATGGTTGTGCTATGTAGATAGATATAAAGCTCGTTGCGATGCGAGTGCGGCATCTCGATCCGGAAAGACGTTCCGCATGACTGCGCGCTTCACGTTTCACATGACGTGTGTAGCTCACCGCGGGTTGCCCGCTTGACTGAGCGTGTCATCAAACTATATGTTATCTCATACTTGGGTTGGGTTTGAAGCAGGTGACCGATTTGCTGCAAGAAAGGCGAGCACTAGCGGGCTAAGTAGTGAATGATGTGCCCCCCAGGCTGCGATAAGCGGCGATTAGAGGCACGGCTCCACCCGAGCAGCTGCGGGAGCCTGGTGTACGGTACTCTCATGCATTGCTCCAAGACCTTACCATACATGACTTCTTGAACACATCCATAGCTCACCTTCACTGTCCCCTTCCCCTGCCTTTCGTTTTGCTGGATGCATACTGGCAGGCCGCTTACAGCCCGTGCCTGCCAAGTCAAAGAGCTCCAGCTTTACCCACCCTGAGCACCGCAAGCTGCAAGCTGCAAGCTGCAAGCTGCAAGCTGCTCGGGCAACCTTACAGCGACAGCAAGGCACCACCTTGACAGCGCCAGGAGGGGCCCGACGGAGGCTCAACAGCAACAGCGCACCTGCGACAAGCAAATGCCGAGCAGACACGAAGCAAAAACCCATACCGAGCTTAAATCGGCCGCACCTATTGCTGCCATCTATCTCGACTCGTGACATCGCCCACGCTTCTCCACAGCAAGCTCCCACCCATCGCGCCCGCACAACCCTCTGCGGGCTCTGACCTCGACTTACGACTTCTGCGCGCCTAGTCGTCTCAAATGCCAGTCCTCTGAACAGCCCAACACACCCGTCTACACCCACACCCACAGCACTGCTGCCAGCGCCTCTCGCGTCATCAGCGGGTAATCTGCCAAAGCATTCGTCCTGGCAGACGAAACGACCCCGTACCCTAATCCCCTAATCGCCTCCGACCGCCCAGCCACGCCGAATCCCCAAGCTCCTCCGTTCCCGATATCCTCTGCCCACATTATTACCCCCGAACCATCCGCAAGTGCTCCCGAGCCGCCCACCACCGCTACCGCAGCGACGCAGACCCTCGTGGAGCAGCCCCCAACAGCGAAGCGTAGACACAGTGCGTCCGAGACCGACGAGGAGCTCGAAAGAAGCGAACGGCAGGACATTCTAGCAGGGCCATCCCGCCGCGGAAGAAAGCGCAGGCGCGGGGAAGACGGGACAATGCGCTCTGAAAACGATGCAGGGAAACTGCCCACATCCCCATCACAGAGCTTCGCAAATGGGTCCTCGCGCTCATCCGGGCCTAGATCACCAATAGCCAAAGTAGGGAACGGTGACATGCATGGCCGGACCGAGAGCAATGGCTCCTATGCGAATGGGGGCCCGTCAGCAAACGGCAAGCCTGTCCCCGCAACCTACTTCGGGCACGATCGAGATGAGGTCACTCGAATCTTGATCCAGAGTCTGACCGATATGGGATACCACGAAGCAGCAGGCGCTCTGTGCAAAGAGAGTGGTCGTCAGCTAGAAGGTCCCACAGTAGCGTCGTTCCGTCACTCCGTGCTCAACGGTAACTGGGATCTGGCGGAAGAGCTATTGTTCGGTACCGTGACACAAGACAATGGTGGTGGCGTGGACTTGGCAGACTCGTATGGGAAGTCCTGGGGCAAGACGCGGTCAAGAGCAAATTCGCAGCGCTCCGGGGGCTTGACGCTGGCTGATGGCGCAAACAGAGATGAGATGCTGTTTTGGATGAAGCAACAGAAATACCTCGAGCTCCTGGAACGTCGAGATCTAGGAAATGCACTCGCAGTATTACGGCAAGAGCTTACCCCACTACACCAGGACGTCGGGCGGTTACATGCTCTGTCGAGGTAAGCAGCGCATCCAGACGATCGAGGCGACCACTGACAACGTGCAGTCTGATGATGTGCCCTTCCGCAGAAGACCTGAGGCTTCAATCGCAATGGGATGGCGCACACGGCGACTCTCGAACACATCTACTTTCTGATCTGTCCAGTAAGTCATTATTTATCTTCAACGCTACGACTGTCAACTAATAACGATAGGGTCGATTTCTCCCAGCGTCATGATTCCAGAACATCGTTTGTCGACCCTTCTAGACGAAGTCAAAGACAGTTGGATCAACAACTGCCTCTACCACAACACTACAGACTCGCCCTCGCTGTATCTCGATCACAACTGCGAACGAGATGACTTCCCGACTAAAGCTGTTCTGGAGCTCAAAGACCACACAGACGAAGTCTGGTACCTGCGCTACTCGAATGACGGCACAAAGCTGGCCACGACAAGCAAAGACACGACCATTTTTATATACGAGACGTCGGCCTACAAGATCTTGCACCATCTCGAAGAGCACCATGATTCGGGGGTAACACATCTGGCTTGGAGTCCTGATGACTCCAAGATCATCACGTGCTGTTCACAACAAGAGAACTCTGCGCGGATATGGGATGTCAAGACTGGCGCTTGCATCCTTTGTATCAGCGATTTCACATATCCATGTACAACAGCTGCCTGGGCACCTGACGGCCGGCACGTGGTCATAGGGTCGCAGGACGACAAGCTCGGCTGCGGCATCTGGGACATGAATGGGCGGCAAGTCCATAACTTCTGCGAGGACGGCTCGAAACTCCGCGCGAACGACCTTGCGATATCGAAGAACGGTGAACGCCTCGTCATCGTGTCCGAACATTCCATCGCCGTCTATGACTTCGTCAGCTACAAAAAGCTGTGCGAGTGGAACCCGGATTCCAAACCGACCAGCATCACCGTCAGCCAGGACTCACGCCACATGCTGGTCAGCATGAACCCCGACACCATCGAGCTTATGGAGATCGACAGTGCAGAGCTGATCCAGAAGTTCGAGGGCCACCAGCAGAAGCAGTTCATCATCCGGTCGGCGTTCGGCGGCGCGGATGAGAACTTTGTCGTCAGCGGGAGCGAGGGTAAGTCCACATATATTATCCATCCTGGCCCAGGCCGATGACGCACGTACTGACGTTTCCCCTTCTCTGCAGACTCGAGAATCTACATCTGGCGATCGAACGGCCACCTCGTCGAGGCCTTGGATGCGCATTCCGGCTGCGTTAACAGCATCGCTTGGCACCCCCGCGACCCCTGCGTCTTCGCCTCCGCGGGCGACGATGCCAAAGTCCGCATCTGGAAGCCCGGCCGCACGCCCTTGATGGAGGCTGGGCGCAGCGGCGCGTCGAACGGGTACGGGCGGTGAGGGAAGGGGAGGATGAGGATATGTTCCGTGTGCATTTTTTTTGTTTTGGTTAAGATTGCATTTCACGGCGTCCCGGATGGATGGATGGATGGACGCGGGATGCGGGATAGGGGACGGGACTGAGGGGGCCACTTCGTGTCTTGTTGCATCCCGTCTGCGAGGGCGGCTAGTGGGTTTGCCTTGTGAGGTAGTTAGTTAGTTAGTCAGTTACATCGGTGCACGGTCAGTGTATGAAGAGAGGGGTGGGGTGGTATCGAATAGGCAACTGAACAATGTATCAGTATTCTTTTTTGTGGGTCATGTGCGTATCGTTCTTTGCGAATGGGCTTTATCCTCGGTTTGTGGGGATTTTGAAGGGGAGCTGGGGCAGAAAGCATGGGGGGCTTTGGACTGCAGTGGGTTTGTGTGTGCATTTTGCGTGGGCTTTGGGTTTAAAGGAGGCGAGGGCGAGCTCTGCTCAGGTTTCCCCCGACACTTGAGATGATATCTGGCAATCGCATTCGACGAAAGAAAACCGCATGTGGCTCTGCACCATCCGCAGCCACGACATCACCACCAACACCACAACAGCCCAGTACATCCCCTCTTCCACCCCCCCCCCCCCCCCCCCCCCCCACCCCCCACCCCCCCCCCCCCCCCCTCCCCCCCCCCCCCCCTCCCCTCCCCCCCCCCCCACTCACTTAACCTACTGCTCTTATCCATGCTCCGACGCGACCTCCACCACAGCGCAGCGCACCACTCGACAGCTACACACACGCACCCAA
>KZ107850.1:818668-934582 GCA_002116315.1 Epicoccum nigrum
AGTGAGTGGCTGTGGAGTTGGCTGTGCGCTGCAGAACTACTGTGTGCGTTACACTACGCGCGTGTGTTTTTACACCCCCCCCCCCCCCCCGCCCCGCCCCCCCCCCCCCCCCCCCAACTTCCCTCATCCACTCACTCCTCTACCTATGCCCTCCCAGCCGCAGGCCTCCTCGGCGCCTCCCCGCCCACCTCCAACCTGTACCCCTCTGCGCCCTTCTCGGTCCTCAAGTCCTTGGCATCCACCTTCTTATCGCCAATGGCGGGGAACGCAAACGACTCGCTCCTTCCCCCCTCCAGCCCTTCCCACGCGCCCACCTTCTCCCAGTTAGTCCACGTCAGGGCGCCCACCCACGGCTGGACGTTCCAGCCCAGCTCCAGCGTCACGTTGGCTCTGCGCTGCAGCTTGCCCGTCAGGTCCGTGATCTGGTACTTTGGCCGCTGGGCGTCGAGTTTGAAGACGCCGAGGGGGTGAGGGGACTCTGTGCTCCTTTTCTTCTTCTCGGCGGCGAGGGCCTTTTGGGATTTCTTGGGGAGTTTTTTCGCAGAGTTCTTGGGGGAGGGGTGCACGTAGTGGTTCTGATGCCAGGGGGCGGAGGGGGCGGCTACGATGGCGTCCCAGATTATGGCTTCGGAGGAGGGTTCGGAGGCGCTGCCCGGGTAGACGGCTTTGAGGTAGAGGAAGACTTGTTTGGTGTTCCAGTTGAAGAGGGAGGAGAGGTCTGTGTTTAGCGGTGTGTTAGCATGTGAAGGTTTTATGCGTAGTTGAGTGTGGTGCGGTGTGGTGGTGCAGTGCGCGTGTAGGATTGGGGGAATGAGAATGGGAACGTACCAGCGTCCAGGTCGAACTTGATGTGCGCGTACTCCTCCTTCTTGTAGCTGTAGTAGTGCGGCCGCCCCTTGACGACCTGCACGCTGCGCACCTGGATGTCCGCGGTGGGGTTCTGGGGCGCCACGAAGCTGCTGAGCGCAATGACGGCGGCGACGGTGAAGGCGACGGTCGTGAAGAAGCCGAAGACGTTCTGCAGCCGCACCAGCGCGGAGTGCATGTTGGGCGGGTGAGGTGTGCGCGGGCACTGCCGTGTGTGTGTGTGTACGTGGGTGTAAGTTTGAGTGTGTGGATCGCTGCGCCGGCGCGGTGAGCTGCTGGTGTTGGAGCTATCTAAACACGTATGATGGAGCTGCGGAGGTTGCGGCGGGATTCAGCCCTATGCGGGTAGCGAGCGGATTGAGGCTAGCGGCGCGGCTGGGGTGAAGCATGTGCGTGGCTCTTCGTAGCATCCCGATGTGCACAATGCAATTATGAGAAGTGGTTCTCTGCATTTATCTCAGATATCAGGGTTAGCTAGAAGTGGTGTTGTGTTAACGTGAGCAAGTTCTCGCATGCAGTAAAGTCTGTTAACAACTGCACTGCGTGTAGCTAATACTTCTCATGACCAGCAATTCAGCATTACCTCTCGTACTAAGTAGACAAAATCAAGGGACAGATTTGCAGTCTATTGAAGTTACTTTCTACGTCTAGATGATTTGTTATACCAGGTTCCACTCGTTCATGCTCCGTTGTCAAGATCAGCGAGTCACTTCAGAACTGCATCCGCAAGTACTATCCGTGCTGGCATAAGCTCCTACCTTTCTTCTTGCTGGTGCTGCATGATGCGTGCTAGACACCGAATTGCAGAGCCGAGCTTCAGTGAGAAGGCTGTGTACGCATGCAGAAAGGGCTAGCAGCGAACTTCTACTTTGCTTGAACGAGTTGTGTGCCATGTTTCGCTTTCCAGTATCCAGAATATGCAATTTCATACATATAGTACAACCCTCCTCAATCCAGTCGCATCCCACAGTATAATACATGCCCGGGTCGTCTGTTACTTCATACCCCCTTTCTACCGCCTGTTCACCTTCTTCCCTGTCTTCTTCTTCCCCCCCTGCATAGCCTTCTGCTTCTCGACGCCCTTCTTCTTCCCCTCGCCCGCACCCAGACTAGCCTTCTGCCTCAGATAAACCCTCACCACGTTCTCCACACTACCGCGATCATGCTTGACAAGGCGCATGTACGTCAGCCTAGCGCGCCTCGCGCGCTTCGCAGCCCGCTGGACGACTTCGATCCCCTCCACCAGCGGGGAGTACACTTTGTACCACATCTCGACGCCCACGCGGGTCAGCTGGCCGCGCAGGAGGATCGCCGTGTCCACGCCCCGGCGCCGGATATTGATGCACACACCCGCGAAGGGGTCGCCTGTGCGCTGCCGCACCAGCAGGATGTCGCCCAGCTTGGCGCACTCCGGGTTCAGGCGGTCGAAGAGGCGGGTGCGTGCGCCGGTGGGGTCGAGGAGTTTGAGCGAGTTTTGCGTCACGGTTTGGACGGGGAGAGGGCAGGTTTTCTTGATTGCAGGCGCGGGGGCGATGATGTTGAGGCCGTGGGTTTTGCCTGGGGAGGTGTGTTAGTTTGGGCGAGGCTATGATGCATAGAGAGCTACGGTTTTGGAGCTGCGGTTTTGGAGCAGCAGGATATCATGCCTGCTGTGTGCAGAGAGACAGAGCGGTCACGTACTCCTAATCGTCTTCTTCTCGACCTTCTTCGCCTTCCCGGGCTTGGACATCTTCACGCCCTCAATTGGCCGGCCATTGGCGTACATCTCCGGGTACAGCGCCTTGTGCATGCGCTCGGCGAGTGTAGGAATTCGTCGTGGCTGCGAGACTTTGGTAGGAGTGGTCGCGTTGGCGACAGGCGCTGTCTCGATGCCCATCTCACGCTTCTCCAATACGGCGGCGGCGGCCTGTGTGCTGGCGAAGCGCTGGCATCGTAGTGTGCGGATGGCGAGGCGCGGGGCCGCGGCCCTTGTGCACGATATCGCGGCGGACATTAGTTGTGAGGGCTGGCCGAGGCGTGTCGTGGTGGATGGGTGTTGGGGAAACTTTCTGAGGTTCGTGATGGTGCTTAGTCAGATGTTGAGGCGTACATAGTAAATGCATGTCAATGTTGAGAACTCGAGAACATCACGTTGCCATCAACTCACTCACTCACTCACTCTGCAGACTTTACATGTGATTAGAACCATTATGCTTGAATTCTTCTTCTAGCAATCGCTTTTCTGCACCTCTGCAAAGGCCGCGCACAGCACGCACACTGCGCGTAAAGCCGAGACTCAGCCTCGTGGACGCCTGAGCTCCATGCGCAATGCTAGCCGCATCCCCGCCAGATGTATGTAACTTCGTGTATGTAAGATCAAAACTTTTCCGTGCAATGCGGATCCGCGCAGGATTCCGCGAGTATTCCGCCCATGCTTGAATGCAATCCAAAACTCCATGCTGTGACGCTAGATTGGTCGATACGTGAAGGCACCCCACTGCCGCTACTATGCCGCACGAAGGATCCCCAGGTCATGCGCGCGTCTCTAGCCTCCTCTTTGATGCTCGCTCTGCGGGGAAGATACTGATAAGAAGAATGGCCAGGACACCGCCGCTATGCTACCGCTCGACGCCGGACGAAAACAGAAGGTACAAAGCTGTCAAGAGTGGGGATGATCAAAGTCGGGCCTGGTTCAGCTGATCCGCGAGACCGCTGATGCCGTGGATGCCGTTGTTGAGTCCGGGGTGCTGAGACTGCGCATGTGCTTCACCCTGCGAGAACAAATCCAGTAGTCAGCAGTTGATCGCGTTGTGCAGGTCAAGTTCGACCTCGCGGCGTGGCGTCTCTACCTCTTCCATCCAAGTCAGCCCATTGGCAGCCTCCTCCACAGGGAACACTTCCCGTGCGTACTCCTCCATGGAACGGTTGCCTTCCCAGAGCTCCAGTGCCGCGGCAGGGCAGTCTGGTTCAATGTCTGGACCGAAATAAGGGGCGCCCTTCTCGCCAAGCGTGTACTCAAGCGCGGATAGATGCTCGCGGTAGCCGATGGGAGTTGGCACGTTGATCATCACGCCGCCCCGCTTATACCGGACGGTCCGTCCAAGGCCTCGACTGAACGCTCTGCACACCTCCCTTGGAGTCATCGATGCGAATGCCAGCGGTACCCTAGGCCTGTCAGTACGTAATCTCATCAGCCTGTGATCGTGGTCATTTCGTTATTGCAGACGGTAAAACAATGTGGAGCCAGGCTGAACAATAGAAGCTCAGGTGCTGGCCATAGGATGGAACGACTGTGGGGAATGGCGGATTTGGGTGGAGAAGAACGCTTACCGCTTGCCGTTCCACTTGCGTGGGCCTTCCTTGAAGAGCTGGAAAATTGCAGGCCCAACATCGTGCTCCGAATCCAGCCAAGGTAGCGGCATGTCTGGGTGGAATGGTGCCTGCCATACGAAACTTCCGTCATCCTGGCATTCCATGCGGAATAGAGGGAAATCCAGACCGGTAAAGTTGTTGTGGTAGATGCCACAGTACACAAACGTTGCCGGCAGTCCGATCTGGCGGATGTACTGCTCCACGGTGAACTTCGGTGCCCATAGTGGCAGTGACCTCCAAGGTTGGTCGAAGACAGAGTGGTCTGGCATGCTCGAATAGATGTAGTGTTGAATTCCGGCCTTTTTCGCGGCGTCGGCCAATGAGCGTCCGATCGCAACCTCGTCACCCCAATGCGTCGTATTTATGAATGCATAGTGCGCGCCTTTGAACAGATCGTCGAGAAACTTGCGGTCTTCCAGGCGCCCAAGGTAGACGGTAACATTTTCCAACTCAGATATCTCTTGCGCCACAACGCCGTTCAAGTCTCTCATCTGCGCGCGCACCTGCCAGCCCAGCGCCGATGCAACACGAATGAAGCTCGCCGATTGGCGGCCATTGCTATTGATGGTAACGACGGTCCTTTGCATTCGGAATGCGGTCGATGTGATGTGAGAGAGTTCAGAATGCCAGAGCAGCAGCAAAAGACGCAGCGAGTGAAAGCTTTCGCTGACAATGGTACTTGAATTTGTACGCAGCTGTTGTGGAAGGAACGACGGAGTAAAGTGAAAGGTGTAATGCAGGGGAGGTACAAACAAGCACAGGGTGCGACAGTCGGTGTACTTGGCTAGCCGTGAAGAGGTATCTGGATCCGAGGTCTGTCTTCAGACGGTAACGAGAAGGAGAGGAGGTATGAGGGTCAAGGACCAGAAAGGCGTCCAGGTGACGGCGGCTAGTCGGTGTAAAGATGCCGCAGTTCGGCGCACTGCTAATAACGTATTTACTGCGCACAAAGAGATTTGAGGTCGACTTTTAGTAGCCTGGCTAAAAACAGCACGTGAGTCGTGGGTACGTCGTATGGTGGGAATGCACGGCAAGGTCGCATTAGTGTGCTTGCCGAAAGGTGGTGCTTAGACTCCCAGGAGAGGAGCCTTGAACACCACGTTCTCAAATGGCACGATGCGCTGTCGGAGATACAGGAGAAACACGAAGTCTAGCCGCCCGCTGTGTGACTTTTTCGGGACGGTTGTGGTTCTTCGTTTGTGACGCTGGGGAGAAATTACCTAATAGATGACCATTGGGAACGAATAGCATGCAATTAGCATAGCAACATGTGCTGCTATGAGCACCTGATCGGGGCGGTGAAGCTAACCAAGTATCAGCCTTGGCGGAGCGCGCCTTACACGGTGCAATCTATGGGATTCTGGTTCGTGGCCTGTCTCCACCGCCGTCTGGTTCATTCGTGAAGGATCCTAGAGTAGCGGGATAACATCATCTTCTTGAGACAGGACCACATACATAGGTATGCAAACATCACATCCCGGCCGAAGCCAGCAACCCTGCACAACCTTGCACCGCACCCATACAAGCTCCACCTAAAATTCTGCTCACGATGCAAACGAGAGGGGTCTAGGATTGGGTAATAAAAGAGCGATGGATCGATGATGCGGGGGAGCACGCTAGAGCCAGGGACAGCATGATGCGCCGCCGGGAAGTTTAGAGCCCAGGGAAGCGCGGACCGGAGAGCAAACCGGCATCAAGCGCGTTGAGACTGTGTCGGTGCCGACGGCATGGAAAACCGAATAGGGCATTTATTCGGAGGAGATTGCTGTAGACATCTCGGTACTCGGGTGGTGCGCTCTTTGGCGGCGCAGCACACGGGAGCTGGTGGCTTCCAGACGACTATACAATCCATCCTATACATAGTAGATACATGGCCTCTGGACTAGGTACTACCAAGCGTATCTAGGAGCATTTGCCCGGGCAAGCAATCGTCAGTTTCCCCACGGGATTTCTAGACTATCCCCGCAATCTCAGTATCCAACGATGACCGTGCGGGCCGTCGATAACAGAGCCGCCGAATTACCGTCACGTAAGTCCCGTTGAATCAATGATCAATCCCAAAGGCGTTGGATACGACCTTAGGCGGTACGTACCCAGTAGTGCGTCACCAGACCCTGAATATTGGCGCCTCAAACATGGCGACATCTTGGAACGCCATGCATCAATCACAGCATCCACAGCAAATCCCAGTCCCGGGTGCACCCAGGAGGAACCACAATCAGTCTTCCCGCTGGTCGCAGCATGTGCAGCAGCATGTACATGTAAGCTGCGCACGCGAGTGCCTCAGCGAATGACGAGCTGCCAGGCGTCACTGTTGCCGTCAGGCTCAGCTGCATGCAGCTTTGCTGCACTGAGCTCCTCCGAGTGAAGATGTGCGCCGGCATCGATCAGAGTCTGTACGTGATCTTTCAGCCCTGCTGCCGCAGCCAAGAAAAGCGGGGTGTGTCCTGCTCTGTTGCGGAGGTGGACCGAGGCTCCCTGGGCGAGAAAGTCCCGCAGTATATCGACGTTATTGCACGTAGCTGCGAGGTGCTATGAGGTTGTCAGCAAGGGCACGTCATGCTGGAACAATGTTGCTCCAGATCCGGAATGCGTAGGCGCGAAGATAAGCAGAGCGTGCAGCGGTTACCGCCCAGCTGGTACATTGCTGCGATCTGTTTGGTTCGCCGGTGTCCCGTGCCGACGGGATACTTCTCTATCGAAGATAAAGACCATGGTGTTGGGAAACCTCAGATTACCAGCTGGGTTGCAATTCGACATTCCCCGGTACAGTCACCGGTGTCAAGTAACATCTCAATTACAGCGGTATGCTCAACAAACACACCGCCGGGGCAAGTCGAACGATATCTGGAGATAGGTATGGAGACCGTGAGTGGAGGGATCGCACTTACCACTGGGGTGCAGCCTTGGTAGTCCGCGTCATTCAGCAGCCAACGAGGCTCGCTCCTAATGATGTCCCTTGTTTCTTGCAAGTCGCCCTTCTGGATTGCGTACCCAAGAGCCGTTAGACTTGTCAACTCAGGAGTCATTAGACCGCTCTTTTGAGGATGTTCAAAGTGCGTCCGTGTGGCTTCGGTCAGCTCACCACGGATCGAGATCATCATCTGTCTAGCAACGTCTGTTGGCGACGCATTAGGAATGGACAGCAGATAGGCCAACTTGGTGAGAGCCGCCTCTGTGGTGAGGTCCTGTCCAAAGACAACTCCCGCCCGCCCGAGTATCGTTGCCGGTGCGTAAGTCGGGCTGACGTTGCCGCTCAGGCACTGTGTCACATTCACAATCACAATTCCCCTTTTGACGGCATCTCCCAGGACGCGGACCATAGCTCCGTCTGGTCCGGCAGGCGCGTTACCTGCTCCGAATGTCTCGAAGATCAGCCCTTTGAGGCCATCCAAATGGAGTACCGCATCCACCATAGCAGGCGTCATACCAGGGAAAACCCGGAGCACAACGACATGTGCCGTATCCAGGTTTTCCTGTATGGTGAAGGGGTTAAGGTCTGTTGACCGGTGAACTCTGTGCCAAAGGACGTTCGTCCTTGTAGAAGATACAGTCGCTAATGGTGTCATATTTGGGCTGCCAAAGGCATCAAAGCTCTCTGCCGAGATCTTTTTGGAGCGGTTGCCCCTAAAGAGTTTGAAGTTGAAGAACAGACAGACCTCCGGGATCATGAAGTGCCCAGCAATGATCAAAGAGTTCAACAGATTATCCTGGGCATCTGTCTGTAGTTCCATCATAGGTGCCTGGCTGCCTGTCAAGATAACAGGCTTTCCAAGGTTGTGGAACATGAAGCTCAGCGCGCTTGCCGTGTATGCCAGCGAATCTGTGCCGTGAAGAATGACGAATCCATCGAAAAGCTGATAGTTCCTTTGCACGGTCCTTGCGATCTGATCCCAATCCTGCGCGTTGATCGAACTGCTGTCCAACAGCTTCTCGAACTCGAGCACACAATATCTGACTCGGCGCTCATATGTGCTCACTGGCGTGCGTAAGCTCTGGACAGCTTTGCGTGTGCCATTTGCATCTGTTACAATCTCCAAGGGCTCCGGATACGAGCCGTCATTGAACACCGGCCGCGGTGCGAGGCCCGACTTCAGGAATCCTTTTGCAGGCACAAGACCGTCTTTGGACTTGCGCATGCATATTGTTCCGCCTATGACTTATCAGTAGTTATTAGGGAAAGAGTACAGTTTCCAAGCCCGCAACACCGATAACTATACATGTCGGCGACCGATTGCCTGAACCGCCAATGAGGCGTTCCACTCCTCCCTCTCACATCATAGCACTACAACAATGGAAGATTCGCATACCTGTAATGATGATCAAGACTCGTGACTCTGGGAGCTGGAGCTCCGAAAACTCGTCGTCTTCCATGTTCGACAGCCCAACGACTCACGCAGAGCTTATCTCTGATCCCAAAACTATCTCTTGAACCCAGACGCAGCACACAGCGATATCTCGGTCGAAAACGGCGGCGAAGCAATGCAGCAACAGTGAAAGCCAGATAGCAAAACCGTGGTCGAGATCAGAGGCGCGCTTGCCCAAAATTCCCCTCGGTACCGCCGCAAGCCCGCACAACGAAGCAAGCGCACAGCAACACCAGCAAGGCTTCCCTGCAATTCCGATTGCGGCGCCAGTCGAAAATGCTCTCACGAGTTAGCTCTGGCCGTACAAACTCTTCCGGTGCACCTGGTCTGTGGAGCAAGCCTGTTTGCGCCTCGCGCTTCCTGTCCAGGTTCAGGTTCGAAGGTATCCAGATCGGGCCGGGCCATTTGCATCCAGCAAGTGCAAACAATGCGCTCTCCCAGTTCTCAGATGCTGGCCAATCACCACTTATCGCGCGAATACCATTACCCCTACAAAACTACACTCGATTACCCCTTCGAAACTCGCGCACGTGCTGCGCACCAGGGTGACGCAAGTTTGGATTACCCCTTCGAAACTCAGATACTGCGTGCTATTACCCCTTCGAAATTGAAAAATTTTCATGCCCTTACGGATAAGGATCTGGCTGCATGGGGGTATGTCCGCTGCTGTGCGCGAGAGCGTCGGCTTAGACGGGTTGCGTCATGGGACGCAAAAATTCACCATAGGCTGGCCCACGTGGATGGAACCGCGGTGCGAGTGAGCGAGTAATTTGAGTACATACGAATGCTGGAAGTCAGGCATGCTACATGTCTGTGTGTCAATTGTGCTGTCTATTGAAGGTGTTCAGGCACCGTGATGGTGTGTGCTATAGACAAAGCTCCCGTTGTGCACGACTGGATAATCACTCGGTCATTCGTTCATCGTAAAGCGTATGCGATTGGATTCATACTATGCAATGGTATCTGACTGCGATGTGCGTCGTGCATATATCCTCCAAGTCCAAGATCATCCAACAAACATAAGCGAGAAAAGATTCTAAGCCGTGCGTCTAAGCCTTGCGCTGCTTCTTGGAAGGCGGCTCCTCGCCCTTCTTGCCCTTGCCGACGAGCGCACGAATGTCGACCTCCTCAGCAGAGTCGTCCTCGTCCTCGTCCATATCGACATCGAGCTCGGAGAGGTCCTCATCGTCGAACTCTCCGTCCATCTCGAAGTGTGCCTCTGTATTCAGTTAGCAGATGTTCGTATATCTAGGTCTGCTATACGCACTGTAGTATCCGAGAGCGTTGGGCCACATGTCCTCGGCAATGATGGTAGCGACCTCGTCGCCTCCAGGGAAGACCTCGGTCTCCTGGTAGTCCTGAGGATCCTCATCCTCATCCTCCTCATCATCCTCCTCAATCTTCTCGCCGGCCTTGAGCTTCGCCAGCTGCTCTTGGTCCTTCTTCCTGGCCTCTGCAGACTCCTCGGCGCTGACCCAGCGGTACCCAGAGACAAAGGCAAAGAGACCGAAGAAGCTGACTGAGGCATCGGCCGATGTCTCGATCTTGTTGGAGAGGTCCTTGTACTCAGGCAGAGCCATCTCCTTCTTCCTGTCTGTGATATTCTTCCTGGCCTCGTGCAGCTTGACTGCGGCATCTGTCAGCCCGCCAGTCAGGTCCTTGCCCTTCTTCCAGTTGATCTTCACGGGTTCAGAGACAAGACCGTCCCAGTCCTTGGTGTGTCGGTACCAGAACTTCTTCTCTAATGTCTTGTCCGAGAACCACTCGTTCTCCGAGAAGCCGAACTTGAGCGAGAAGCTGCGTGGCTGGTCGTCGACCTCGAAGCGAGTGACCTCGAGAGATTCGAGGCACTCGGCGAAGACCTCGGAGTCGGTGGGCTGGATGAAGTTCTCGACCTCTTGTGGGCATTGCTCAAAGACTAGCGACCAGAAGTGAGGAACCTTGGCGACAAATTCAGTACGCTCTTTGTACAGAGGAGCCTTGATGGCGTCGGCCTTGCGGACTGCAGATAATCAGCGGCTGTCGCAATTGCATCGTATACGCAACTACTTACTGACTTCAGCCTCGGCATCCTCAAACTTCGATTCGAGCAGGCTGAGCTGCTCAAATTGAACCTCGAGCTGCTCGGGGGTCTGCTCGTGCTCGCTGTGGTCGTGAGGCATGATGGGTGAGCGATACGCGATTGTGGTCTCTAGAAGAGGCATGGTTAGGCATTGGCTTGCATTCAGTAGGCATATGCGACCTACATTATGTATGTATAGGGATGCTGATAAGCAAGTGGTGAGTAGGTAGGAAGTCTGCTGTTGAGAAGCTCAAAAGCTTCGCCCACTTACTTTTTGAGTGGGTCTGTCCTACGTCAGAACCAATGAGATGTGGAGCGCGGTATCGATAAGAGACCCTTCTTGCCGCCTGCTCTCCAATATGCATCTTGCTACTCACTCAACAACGCATGATCCCAGAAGCTGCAGTTGTGCAGTGTTACAATTTGACAACTGTGAGCATTTCAAGGTACCGTGCATGATCCCTATGGTGCAGCTGAAACCCGGTGCCTGGAAAGAGTCCGCCACGCATCTGCGACTCTCAATGTTGTAGCCCATCGTCACTTGTAGGTAGCCTCGCCACTAGACGCTGCAATAATTCACTACCCATCACTTTAATAACGTAAGCAAAGGAAGGACAGCAAGAAGAACACCAAAGCCCCCAACGTTAAGGATTCATGTCTTAAATTTGTACAGTAGGTCGATCTTGTAATTTGCTACCTATCTATATTAACAATATTCTAGGAATTAACATAATTGCTGCCTGCTGCTTCCGTTATTAAAATAATAGGTAACGAATTATTGCACCGCCTAGTGTCGCAACCAGCGGTATACAGTACATGTCCACCAGTCCGTGAAAGCCTAGCGTTGCATTATTTTTAACGTCTCACACATAAAGCACGCACAACGTTGGCGATACACATGCGATGTTTGTCAGCTGCTGCTTAGTCCGACTGCAAACAACGCCGAAATTTAAGGCGACTGCGAAGGGCGGAGTGGCAGTCGTTATGTAGGATGTGTCATTCGATGCCACGCACCTTCTGACTCCTTGTTGCCAGCCCAGCAGGCACATCAGTAGAACTTCGACTGCGTCTTCCTCCTTCCGTTCACATCTCAAACATCACGAACATCGCTTTGAATCCTGCAACAGCTTACCCAACAGTACATACACGCGTCGCTGCCATCTTTACCATTCGTTCTAACAGCAGCAGCAACAATGGGCGGCAAGGTGTTCGAAAGACTGAACGTGCCTCGCATGTCATCACGGCTTTACTATCAAATGATTGAAGAGTTCATGCCGAAGCTCAATGTTTTCTTCGAGAGGGTCGTCATCCCCCGTGACGCACCCAACAAGTCAGATCACGGCGACATCGATTTCCTAGTCGGGGGCATTCGTGTCCCTTTGCGTGGTGATGACCTGTGGAAGCGAATCGAAGGAGCCTTTGCAGCTGATCACCGCGCAGCGCGAGGCGGATCACATTCATACGCCATCCCTCATCCAAACATCTCCGACGCACACATCCAGGTTGACGTCGAGCTAGCTCCTGGTGACGGTACGCTTGGTGGTGATGACCTGTTCGAATGGACGAAACTCATGAAAGGTGACGCCGATCTCATGCAGATTGTCGGAATCACGCATCGACCCTTGGGCTTGGTGTGCAATGATCGCGGATTCCATGTACGGATAGAGGAGATAGAGTCTTACGATAAGAAGAAAGCGCTCATATTTCTCACAAGAGACGCACGCCAGGCGCTTGAGTTCTACGGTTTCGATGTCCCCAAGTACGAAGAGGGTTTCAAAAGTGAGACCGAGATCTTCGACTGGGTCGCTGGGGGTAGATTCTTCTCCCCTTGGGTGTTCAAACAAACTGTCGAGAAGGCGGATGATCGGTCCAGGAGGCGTAAGAGGCCCATGTACCGACGCTTTGTGGATGAGTACATGCCTGGGCGCCCCGAGACCAGCGAAATTTTTTGGACACGGCAAGAGGTCCTCAACGCAGCTCTGAAGAAGTTCGATGTGCAAGAAGAATACGACGAGAAGATATCGATCCACAGGAACGAGCAAGCGGAGGACAATCTGTGGAAAGACATCAAGGCCATCATTCCCTTGAGCGACATACCACACAAGACCGCGATCAAGGCTCTACGCCGCTTCGTAACCTTCAATCCACAGCACCAGCCCATCTTTGTGCAGCACCCCATACCCTCCGAGCACCAACCCAGGTGGTCCAATTTCGTCAACGAAAGCACCAGGACTGACTTGCTGGAATGGGTCCAGCAGAACTGGAAGGAGGCCAACGACCGCGAGCGAAACGCAGCAGTCATGAATGGACGTTACAGCGGACCGGCAAATTTGTATTGACCACTCTGGAAATAGCAGTTATCGGTAGACGTCGCAGTGACTGATTAAATAATAAATGAATGGGGGTTTTCTTGTCATCCGTGATGGTTGCCCTTGACGTGGCGGCTTCCGCACCTTTGGTCTGCACTGCAGATCTACCACAAAGGGACCGGAGTGCACACACGCCAGGCCAGGGCTATCGAACAAACGAGAGCATAGGAGCCATGTCGTGCCGGACCCGCTGCATACCGGTATCCTGCTTTCGTTTCCCGATGCTTCATTGCGTGCGCATCCGTCCTTGATCGGATACTCTCGGTAGAAGTGCCAGGTAGAAAGTGGAGGCTACAAAGACTGAACTCTGTACGTACAAGTTTGCAGCGCCCGTTGTTCCTCGTCGGCTTACGCTAATTGAGCGTTACTTTCTCCGTTCGGCGCGCGGGAATGGAATCACTCTGTTGAACAAATCTGACATGTTGATCGTTGTAACACAAAGACATGTACTCGACCTGCAAATATGATCACGGCACAAAAAGAGGAACTGGGAAAGGGGGTGTTCGTGTTCATGTTCGAATATTCGCTCATCTATCTGCCTACATCGGCCATCCCATTCTTCCCTAAGCCTACTGAGCAGAAGGAGCAGGAGCAGCCGCAGCCGGTGCACCTCCCCTTGGTGCGCCCCTGCCCCTGAACCCTCCACGCCCACGCCCGCGACCCCTACCGCGTCCTCCATCCAGGCCTGCGGGCGGGGGCACGTTTGAGTAGTTCTGGGGCCGGAAGTTGGGGTTGTCATTCACGACGCCCTCAGTGGGGTCGGTGTTGTCTACAACGGTAAAACCACCACGGCCACCCTTATTGAACCCACCGCGGCCGCGGGGCACAAAGTCAGCTCCGCCGCGCCCTCCACGACCACCGCGTGGCGCGCCGGTGCCGTTGGCCTGGTCCTGCGCTGCTGCGTGGCCGTTGGCCTGCCCGCCGCGAGGCGCAAAGCCGCCTCTGCCACCGCGTGGTGGGCCGCCGTGGATGGGCAGCTTCTGCTGGGCGCCGTTCGCGGGCGACACGCCGACACGAGGCGCCATGCCGCCTCCACGGCCGCCGCGGGAGCCATTGGCGCCGCCGAATGCGCCGCGGTAGGAGCCCTGGAGAGGCGCTGGGGCGGCGGCGGGGACCAGCTGAGGTCCACCAGGTGCACCCAGGCGGGGCATCGAGTATCCTGCGTTCTGGTTTCGGGCCTTGGAGGCGGCGGCGGCGGCACCCGCGGTGGAGTAAGACACCACCTGCTTGTCTGTCAGGTTGAGGACGGAGGTGGAGGGGACGGTGGATCCGCGGAAGGGAGAGCAGCGATCGTTGAGGGAGGTGCCGCTCATGAATGTCGCATCGAAGACGACGTCCAGCAAAAGATTGCGTGCGGTCCTGGTCTTGCCGACGATGGTTCCTGAAGAGCCGATCGGGACGCGGCCGGAGTCCTGGACGTAGATGACGCGGTCGCCGATCTCGAACTGCTGGTGACCAAGGCGTTGCTCGGCGTCAGAAGGTTTCAGGATGGCGCTGCGAGGCACTTTGGCGATCTTCTTCATCTCAACGTCCTGCAGCAGTGCGAGATTGGCGTCGGCAGCCTGCTCGATGAGCTTGACAGTGTCAGAGTCGAGCTGCTCCGCGTCGAGCGGCACCTTTTCGAAGTTCTTGGTCTGCACCGACTTGAGCCAAGCTCCAATCTCCTTCACCTTCTGCTTGGCAATCTCGGGCGGGTAGAAGTTGGTGTCCTCCCAGCCGTCGCCAGTAGGGTTCTGCATGATGCCGGCAAAGAACTCAGGGAACTTAATCATGTACTGAACCAGCAGATCGATGGCCTTCTGGCTGTATTCCCATCCGTTCGCCGACTTGCGCGAGTAGCCTAGAACCTTCAGCTTCTTCGCTTCGAATTTCAAGTTCAATCCGAGGTTCAGCTTAAGACCAC
The DNA here is from genome assembly GCA_002116315.1 of Epicoccum nigrum. Classification (NCBI taxonomy): domain Eukaryota; kingdom Fungi; phylum Ascomycota; class Dothideomycetes; order Pleosporales; family Didymellaceae; genus Epicoccum; species Epicoccum nigrum. Next base: position 833,588 of record KZ107850.1, read on the forward strand.
TGGAGTTGACGTTGAAAGACGATGTCAGCTTCGACAAAGCGAGAGGCGGCATGTTCAGCTGCCTTGCGACGACATAAGAGGGGAGGTATGGTGTTGTTCGCTCAGCCTGGATGACGATGCTACGACCGAAATCCGGTTCAGGCTTTTTGAGTTTGGCGACCATAATGGTAGCCTTGTGGTCTGCGTGGCCAATGACCTGTAGAGGGCGACCATAGGCATAGTCACCAAGGTAGAAAGCGCGAGCGCCCTCAGGGAATTCCTCCTCGATAGGCAACGCAGCTCTCTCGATGAAGCGTTGGTCAGGGCTGATGACGTCCTCGACGACTGTCTGAGTGCAATAGTCGGCTTGCACGCCAGGCACAGGACCATACTCCTTGATGGTAGCACCTTCGTCTGTCTTCTTCAACCCCTTGAGCATTTCTACGTGCACAAGAGAATCAACCTCTCCACTCATGATACCGAGACGCTTTCCGTAGGTTTCCTGAATGCGGTTCGCCATCTTCTTCCAATTAGAAATTTCTGTCGGTCCGTGCTCGATAGCAAGAGGAGCTGAAACGCCATCCTGGGACGGTACATAGTCGAACAATTCATCGGAGACCTTGACTACCTTGGCTTCATGCAAGAATGGGTAGCCAACATGGACCGCCTTGCCGAGCATCCTCTGTGCGTAAGCGATCGAGGTCCTTGGCTCAGTGTCCAAGAGAGTGACAACCATGCTCTCGTTGCGGCTGTCTTGTGAAAAGACGTTGACGCCCGCAAATTCGAGCGCGCCGTGGAAGGGCAGAACCTTCAGACTGGGAAAACCAGCAAGAGCTGATGCTCCCAGCTTGACACCATCCATCAAGCCGATGTAGTATTCGAGACCATCCATGGTGGGGAGATCGAAAATATTCTCAACACACTTGCAGTTTGGCAGATCAGGGAAAACACCAGGGAGCGAGGATGGATAGACGAAGTCTACATCCCTGGAATAGGTGAACTTGAGAGACACGCCATAAGAGTTGCGAGCCTTCTCGTCTGGTGTCAGCAGATGCTCCTTGGTCGCCATGGCTTTGAGCAGCCTGTCTTCCTCAATGAACGGAATCTTGACGACCGCTTCCCAATCCTGCTTCTTGCCGTTCATGTCCAGATTGAAGTCGCGTGGGTAGAAGTCGATGATAGGAGACTCGGCGTTGGTCATGAGGGGGTGGTACGCCTCCGGAACGATGGTTTTACTGCGGTCTGGCAGCACACCCATCAGCTGCTGGTAAGGCTTGAACGGCTGGCCAAGCTTGAAGTTGATGTCGGCTTTCAGTCCTCGCTTGACGTCAGAGATCATGGGCGAGTAATGGTATCCATAGAACCACGGCCAAGATGCTACTCCACGATAGTAGTAGTAAAGAACCCATTGCAATCCTTGAACATAGTTTTCAGTCAACTTGCGCAGCTCTTCCTCGTTGCTGCGATCCCAATCAAACTTGCTTTTGTAGTAGTCGTTCTTCCATGCATCGAACTTCTCATCATACTTGGCCTGCATGGCCGACTGAGCCTCTTCGGGTGAGATATCAACGATCTTAGCCTGGTCGTACTTCTGCACAACACGTACGATGGCCTTGGTTGATTCTTCGGTCGCGATGTCATCCGAGTCATCTTCGTCATCCTCGACCAGCTTAGGAGGGGCCGAAATTTGAAGGTGGCGATTGCCATCGTCATCCGTGACAGACTTCCAGGGCAGGTGGAGCTTGTCCGCGAGCTCCTGTACGAATTTCCGGTCCTCGGCCTTCAGATCCGTAGGGAGATCTAAAGATGGCTGCTCAACCTTCTGCAGGTGATTTCCGACCCAGGCTTTTACTTTCGAGAAGAGTTCCTTCTGCTCAGTAGACATGACAACCGTGCCTCGTCGCGCGGTCTTCTCCATTATGTCCTCGCGCCCAAGGCGCTTGCCCTTGAACCAAGCCGCATCCGCATTCTCCGACTCGAAATGGCGGTTCTCGATGTTGGAAAGCTCGTCGAGCAATAGAGCCAAACGCTCCATGTTAATCACACCCTCTTCGTTGATGTAGCCCTTGGCCTTGGGAAGGACCGTCTTGTAGACGTTGAACATGAGGGCCAATGCGCCCTCGTTGATATGCAAGTGCGGAAGATTAGGAAGGAAATCGTTACCAACAAAGAAAGCCATGAGAATGAAATCGTCAATGACACGCTCCATGTCAAATGGGAAACCAAGAGCACCAGGCTCTTCCAATTCCTGGAACTCGAGTTCCAGGTATTCTCGAACGATGCAAAGATGCATTAAATAGAAGTTTTGATGCTCCAACTCCTTGGACTTGGTTTTGGACTGGCGACCAAACGTCACCTCTTCTCGCAAAAGACAGAAATGAGGGTCGTGGCTAAGCAGACCCAACATGATGAGATCAGCGTCGAGACCGTACAAGCAGTGACGGCGGTTGGGGTCATATCCGGGCTGGGCTTTCGCCTGGCGGATGTACTCCATGATCTTGTGTTCACCCTCTCCCGGGACTTCGTGACCGGACAGAACGACTTCCACGCCCTGCCAGTCAAGGTCTTCGGAGACCTTCTTGTTGATGAAATATTTCAACTGCTGGGTGAGCTTCGCCATGAACTCGGTACCAGGAGTGATGCAGTTGCTGTCGAATGGTGCCTCCTTGGGCATCTCGACACCCTCCTTGATAGCCTTCTCTCGAGCCTTTTCAGCATCGAGAGCAGTTCGGAAGCGACGAGCCCGCTGCTGGTTCATCTTGGCGCGCGGGGCGACACCATCAATGGCCATGAAGAAGAGCTGCTTAGGCTTAATCTTTCCAAAGAGATGCTCGATATAGTTGAAGATGGCGATGAACATCTTGTCCTCGGTCATGCGGGCCGTCGGGCCGTCGGAGTCATTGTGGGTGCAATTGTGGATGATGCCGTTCATGTCAAGCTACGCGGGATGTCAGTCATGGCGAGAGGCTGTCAATGAACAAGCTACACACGTAGAGACAGTCGAACTCGGGAATGCGATTCTCAGCAATGAGCTGGGAGATGCCCGGGTAGCGCTCGGACATCCATCTGAAGAACTTGGGAACACCCATGATGGCTGCTGTTGTCTATAATATATAGTGTAGCAATACGTGGAGGCGCTGGCGCTGGCGCTGGCGCTGGCGCTCGGAGTGCGTCGCAGAAGCGAGCGGGGATTTTTATGTGGTGAAAAAAAGAGAGCGCAAGCAGCACTTGGAGACGAGCAAGCAAATAACAAGGGGGGTGGTTCTCGACGCTGAGGTCTTCAAAGAGCAAGGAGTGGCATCGCAGGCGACTCGATATGATGGCTACGGCGCCAAGCAACTAACCGGTGGCGGACGGCGGCGTTCTCGATGACCCATCTGATGCCAAAGGCGGTGAGACGAGTCGGGAGGGTCCACTGCCCACTTAGCCACTCTTCGGTAGCGCGTCGCGGGCGCGTTCTGGTTGCGAGCTCTCAATGCAGCACAACCACACAGGAAGACATAACCATAGCAATAACCGTAATCATAACCACACACCGCAAGCACGCAGGCTGCACCTACCTCAGCACCACATCATGGACGAGACTATGAGCGAAGAGCACAGCTCGCGCAGCAACGAGGACCAGCAGGACGAGGCCGAGCACAAGATCATCAACGAGGAATACAAGATATGGAAGAAGAACTCGGTCTTCCTCTACGACATGCTGTACGGGCGCGCCCTTGAGTGGCCGACTCTGACCACGCAATGGCTGCCGGACAAGAAGCCGTGAGTACTATAGAAGCATCAATCAGAATATACATGAGATTGACTTGTGCAGCGTCGAGGGCACCAACATGAGCCAGCACCGCGTCATCCTGGGCACCCACACATCCAACCAGGCGCAGAACTACCTGCAGATCGCCCACTGCGAGATCCCCGACTTCCGCACACCTGAGCTGTCCGAGGTCAGCGAGGACCGTGACGAGGTTGGCGGCCACGGCCACGCAAAGCGCCCGTTCGACTTCAAGATTGTGCAGAAAATCAACCACCCCGGCGAGGTCAACAAGGCCCGCTACCAGCCGCAAAATCCTGACATCATTGCGACCCTGTGCACCGACGGCCGCGCCCTCATCTTCGACCGCACAAAGCATCCGCTGCAGCCCAAGGGCGACGCTGTGCAGTTTGAGGCCGAGTGCGTTGGGCACGAGAAGGAGGGGTTCGCCCTGAGCTGGAGCCCCTTCCACGAGGGCCACCTCGCCACTGGAGGCGAGGACACCACCGTCAAGACATGGGACGTCAAGAGCGGCTTCTCCAAGGCGAACAAGACCATCAGCCCCATCGCCTCCTACTCGATCCACACCGCCACCGTCAACGACGTCCAGTACCATCCCATCCACAACCACCTGATTGGTTCCGCGTCGGACGATTTGACATGGCAGATCATCGACACGCGCATGGAGTCGCACAAGACTGCACTTTGGCGGAAGGTCGCCCACAGCGACGCCGTCAACAGCATCGCCTTCCACCCTGAGTTCGACTCGCTGCTGGCTACAGGCTCTGCAGACAAGACCATCGGCATCTGGGATCTCCGTAACTTTGAGAAGCCCCTGCATAGCCTCCAGGCTCATCGCAGCGATGTCATCGGTCTGCAGTGGCACCCGCAAGATGCTGCCATCCTTGCCAGCTCCAGCTACGACCGCCGCATTCTGCTGTGGGACACAAGCAAGATTGGCGACGAGCAGACTGAGGAAGAGGCTGAGGACGGACCGCCTGAGCTGTAAGTTGCACACGCTACCTTGCAATGTGCTGTACTAATACTACCAGGCTTTTCATGCACGGTGGCTTCACGAACCGCATCTGCGACTTCGACTGGAACAAGAACGATCCGTGGGTCATGATGGGCGCGGCAGAGGACAACCAGCTGCAGATCTTCCGCCCGGCGCGCAAGCTTGTCGAGCCCGTCCAGCAGACCGTCAACCATGGAGAGGTTTCAGAGTAAACCTGGACTTGTTGTAAATTCCATGACTGACGAACCATCTCAGGGAGGCGATAGCAGCGAGACGTCGAGCGCTGGAACGTCGAGCGCTGGAACGTCGAGCACTGGAACGTGGAGCTCTAGAACGTTGAGTCGGGGAACGTTGAGCGCCGGATCGTCGAGCGACGAGGATAGGCCACAGGCACCTCCAACGGGTGCACCTCTACCTGTCCTGGAGGATCGGCTTCGTCCTCAGAGACGTATAGAGGGGCAATATCATTTGTGGCGCCCTCAGTTCAGCTGATTGCATCGAATACGACAGGCGTTCGGAGCATAAAAGGATATCCCAGGGCTGTAGGCTCTTCTATTCGCAATGCATTTCTATCAAACCATGTTGACCCTCTAACTTTGAAATTGTTCTAAAGCATGAGTGGACTGTTCTGACCGCCGAGGTCCAGCTTCACGTCCAAGCTCAAGCTTGCCTCCGAGCTCCCCGCTTTCGTCACTCCATCGCTCACAACCACTCCACAATCAACAATCAGCATCACGCCAGCAAGTGACTGCATTTTTGTACCCACATCCAAGACACGCAACCGAATCGTCTTACCTGCTGTCACACCGCCGCCATGCTCCTCCTCGGCCTGACCGGCTCCATTGCAACGGGCAAATCCACCGTCTCCTCACTTCTCCGCCAGAAACCCTATTCGCTCCCCATAATCGATGCCGACTTGATCGCACGGCAGGTAGTCGAGCCAGGGACCGCGGGCTACAACGCCATTGTGAAATACTTCCTACCTTCGACCCCAGACCTGTTGCTGCCAGAAGAATCCTCCACACCGCGCGGCCGCCCACTCAATCGCCCTGCCCTGGGCCGTCGCGTCTTCGGCGCAGGCCCGGACAAGGAGCGCGACCGCAAGGTGCTGAACAGCATCGTGCATCCCGCGGTGCGCAAAGAGATGTACAGGCAGATGATTTGGGCGTACCTGAAGGGCAACTGGGCGGTGGTGCTGGACGTGCCGCTGTTGTTCGAGAGCGGTTGGGAGCGATATTGCGGCAGCATCATCGTAGTTGGAGTATCAGACCCTACGATCCAGATCCAGCGGCTGCGAGCCCGGGACGCGCATCTCTCGGAGGAGGATGCGCGGAACCGCGTGATGAGCCAGGGCGATATCCGCGAGAAAGCGGAGCGCTGTCTGAGACGCGGTGAGGGCAAGGGTGTAGTGGTTTGGAATGATGCCGATAAGGCGCATCTGGAGAGGGAGGTCGAGAGGGTGATGCAAGATGTACGCAGGCGCAGTCCATGGTGGTGGGGCAAGCTGCTGTGGGTGCTTCCGCCGCTGGGGCTGGTGAGCGGGCTGTGGAGCTGGTGGAATATGCGGCAGGTGCAGTTGAGCTGGGAGGAGAAGAAGAAGCGGGAGAAGGCGAAGCTGTAGATGGCTCGTTGGTGGCTATGTGGGGCTTTTTTTTGTGGAAGTATGATATCCTACCATTTTGCTGCGGCGAAGTAACCAATCTTTTGTTTATCTGTCTTTGCAGCAAGTGACAAAAAGAGAAGCAAAGAAGCAAAAAATACAGTCGCATCTGTCTTAAGGGGGGGGGGGGGTTAAGTACAGTTATCGTCGCACTGCGGAAAACCTCAAGCTTATCCCTGTTGGATAGTATCACTGATTTCGTCAAGATTCGAACATTCGAGCTGGCGCCCTTTTGGAAGGGCTGGGTCTGACCCCCAAGGGTCGTCCGAACCCCTGTACTATTATTTCAGATAGGTACAGATCTGACAATATCCGGTCGTATTCTTAGGGTTATATACAGCGATAATTGAGGTAAGTTTGTTGATTCAACCCTCGAGGGCAGGCGCGACTTCTCTCTTTCACCTTCACTGCGGAACTATTGACTCCTTCCTCCCTCTTCCTTCAGCACCTCCACAAAAACAACAACAGGAACAACAACAAAACAACAATCCCGACCCGAACAGGATGTACACCCCACCTCCATCCCACATCGACGATGGCCGCTCCTTCCGCTACCGTCAACCTTCCACTGATCCCCCTCCACCTGCCTCCGTCGCCTCAACCAGCACATCGACCTACATCAGCAATAGCAGTTATGTCGACCCCGGACCCGCGCTTCCCCCACCCTCTTCGACGCACCGAAGCCGCCGAGAAGATGCTCCGTGGAACAGCGAGATTGCGCGCGCCGTGGGCGGAGACATGGCACGCAGTCTGGCACGCCTGAGAAATGTTGCTGGTCTACATACTCGACGAAGCAAGAGTATCAAAGCTGAAGAGGGAGATGGCGGTAATCTGGAGCAGCTGGAGCAGCTGGAAAGGGAGAAAAGGGACAGCAAGAAAGGCGTTGTGAGTGTAAGTGTGCCGTGCCCGTGGGGGGTTTTCGTTATCAAAGATGAGGAAGGGCGGGTGGTTGTTGTCGATGCTGATGGAGAATATGAGGGCGGTGGTAGTGATGACGCTGGACAGGTGAGAGAGGGCTGGGGTAGTCGGGCTGCGCGCAGGAGGGGAGATGGTGGCGAAAGTTGGTCGAACGAGGGCTTCGACGAAGAGCTGGGTATGCGATTGAGTCGTCACGACGAGTGGGAAGAACGGCCAGAGGGGGGGACGAACAGATCTTGCTCGTCTCGTCGCCGGCATCGAGCAAACACACGTTCCCTCTCAACAAATTCCGAATCTAGCACCGACAAGGATTTTAGGCCCAGCCCGCCCGCTTCGCCAACGCGGTTCCTCATGACGGGCGCCCTGGACGGCTGGCCTTCTCGCACGCCATCGCCTTCCCCTGCTTCACCTATTGTCCCGCATCCATATACATGGGAGGATACCATAGCATCCCCATCGCCGTCTCGCCCGAGTTTGAGATTGAAGACAGCGTTGCAACTCTTTTCCCGCAACAATTCACTTCCAGGAAGCTGGCCTTCACGCACGCCCTCCTCCAGGGATACGACTACAACATCAACAACCAGTAGTAGTGTAACCTACCCCAAATCTCGCTCACCTGTCTCATTTCACAAAACAACTACCTCTCACCACACTCCAGACGTAGTCGAAGTCAGCTACGACACAACGCCTCCAGGAGAACTCTCACACTCCCACTCCCACCGTCCCCGCTCCCGCTCCCGCTCCAACAGCATCAGGCCCTCGGCGAGCCAGCACACCCAGCACAGTCATCGAAGCCAGCGAGCTTCTAGCCGGCACACGGCCACCACCAGCCCCAATAATCTCCTCAAGAATGGGAGCGGATGGGACGATGCACCGCACGAGGCGGGATTGAAAACTCTCTCGCACAACAGCGACGCTGGTTGGTCTTCAAGCTCTAGCTTTAGCGTGGATGTCACAGGGAAGGAGAGTGAGGGTGAGGCTGGCAGTGAGGCTCGCCGTGCGGCTGCGAGGCACAGCGTCAGTATTCAAAACTGTGATGACGGTGGCAGTGTGATACACGGAAAGGCGTATAGCGAATGGGACGGCTTAGAGCGGCTGAAAACGATTAGTGAAGTGAGCGTTGCAGGAGGCAGTATCCGCACTCAGCACGGTTGGCCTACGAGTGTACGAAGTCGAAGTCGAAGCCGAAGCCGAAGCCAGAGTGGAAAGAATCTACACAAGAGCAGCTCTGCAAACCACTCAAACAGCATCCACGGCCATGCGCGTTCAGACAGCGACACAACTTACCCCAGCACCTCTCGCAGCCATCATAAACGCAGCACCACGCATAGCCCTACAGGCTGGAGCTCCTTCAGTGTCCCCCAACGCCCCGCGGCTAGGAGCGCAGACGGCTGGTCTACAATTGCTACACATAATGTGAAAGAAGACCAGTGGTAAGAGGAAACAACGTGGCATGGATTACGCTAGCATTGTGGGGAAATAGGCTGGGGAAACGGGCATGAAGCAGCTAATGGTCCGAGACGTATGGAGACGCGGGCTGCGACAGGACGACGTGGCTCGACTACCTGCGCGTAGAGAACGTGATCTGCTGGCGTTAATGGCCGTGCGTAAGGCGTAGTCCCGGCGCGGCGCGGCAGGGAGCCGCATACATGTGCTGGGTGGAGACAGACGGTGAAGGACGAACGAACCAGATCGACCAAACAAAGGATGCGGAGACGGTTCGATGGATGGACTTTTATACCCGCTACCTACACGCTATGCATCTGTCCTATGCATATATGTATGTCAGGGCGATTGATGGCAGACCAAGGTCGTGCGCAACTTGGGACGTCTTCGGGTGTGGTAATTAAGTGTTCAACGCGAGCGCGGTGCGTCGACGCGTTGAGTGCTAACACGTCCGGCCCCACAAAGAGTTGAGATGCAACACCACGCCTCGCATCGCCGATACCTACTTACCGTAGAAGGGGGGACAAGGGTACCGCAGCCTTCCGTGTCACCGCCTTGGAAACACAATTTTCAATTCGAATACCATCACAGATCCACCTTCCAGCCTCTTCCCCATCCTTTTTCTCTTCTTCCCCACCAGCGCCAAAGTCAAAGCGGATATACAGCACGGGCGCAACACGTTCACGCGCGTAGTTTCGCATCACTTGCGCGTTGGAGGCGTTCTTACACGGCATGAACGCCAACCCAGCCTTGCATGCAGGACCCCCTCCACCATTTGTCGGAGTGGAGACTGCATTAGCCAGTGAGTAGGGTGCGCATAGAGGGTGGCGTGCTACATATTCAAGTTTCGGGAATGGGGCACGGGGCATCCTAGGCTGTGAGTGGGTCGACGCGAGGTGACAGCGCGCTAGGAGGCTGTTCTCGTGCCTGCACGGGGAACGCGTCGCAAGGCCTTGATTAGGAGCGTGTGCCCCCGTCGAGGGATGATTCGGTCTTTGCTGCGAGGTCTGTTGTTCACTCACTCACTCACCCACTCTCTTTCTTTGAAGCTGCCGCCGTCTTTGTTGCTTGACCCTCCCTGTTTTGAAGGTTAAGCCTCTGCCGTCTTGTTGCTCGGTCGACCGTTGTTGGATCCTGGAGCTGTCGAATCAACACCCACGTCAAACCCCACCTGCCGTGTCCTGTCAGCATCCTCCACTCCCTTCACCACCACCGCGCGCGTAATCAACCAGGAGCCTGCGGAATCAACTCCCTGGGCCTATTTCCCCGTGACCGCTATTGTTCTGCTCTCGACCAGTCGCAATGGCCACTCTTTCGCGCCAGCCCTTTGGCGACATCTCTGCGCCGCGTCTGCAGGCGCTTGGGAGCTCCAAGAACAGGCAGAACTGTAAGACGAGTCGTCAGCCGAGCGAACGAATGCAATACTAAATGTGCTGTCCAGCCCTGTCGTCCATCACTTCGCAGTTTGCGTGCCCGCTGAAACCCAGCGCCACAGCTTCTATCGGCAAGCGTCAGCGCGAGCCTGAGCCTGAGCCTGAGCCTGAGATCTTCGAAGACGACGACTGCGAGAACGTCGATCCGGCCGCCCATGGCTCGCCCCCGAAGAAGTCGCGCACTGCCAGCCATGTCGTAGTAAAGCCCGCTCGGTTCTCCATGGCTGCACCCTCGCCCGCCAGGTCTTGCGCCTCTCTTACCGACTCTCCCGCCTCCTCTGCGCCATCCACTCGCAAGTCCGTCTCTTCTCCCAGCACAGCCCGCTCGACACCCATCAGCCACAGCCGCGGCTCGCCAAAGAACAAGCGCCTGAGCGCCCTCTCCAAACGCCGCACTTCCGGCTCCTTCCGCCGCGTGGACCCACCCTCCTTCTCGCAGAGCGCACTGCCCTTCTCCATCGATGCGGCTCTCAGCGGTACTATCACAAACTACACTCCCCGCAAGGCTGTCCCTGCTGCCCCCGCCGCCCCGCCAGCGCCTGTAGCACCTCAGCAGGTTGCAGCAGCGATCGAGGAGTCCATGCCGAACAGCTGGTTCTTCGAGATCTACGAGGACACGCCCGAGCAGGAAGCCGCCAACATGATGCAGCATAGCGCATCGGTTCTGGACATCAGCTCCGATGACGACGCTGCGACCAAGGCCTTCAATGATGAGCTGGAGAAGGGGAAGGAGAACATCCCGCCGCTGGACCTCGCACTCGCTCAACCTCAAACCACATCGTCAGCTTCCATCGACGATGGGGAGGAGACAGAGATCGAGCCTGACATCTCAGAGCCTATCAAGCGCGGCCGCCGTCTGAGAAAGAAAATCGCCCAGGACGCCATGGACGAGGACCGCACGCCGCTGGGTGATTTGCCGCCGAGCAACTTCTACGCCAAAGGCTGCGACGCGGGGTCGTATGTGACTGTCGATGTTGGCATTGAGCGGCCTTCGCGGTTGTCGAAAGAGATCAGCGTTGGGCCGTCTGAAAATGTCGAGCCTACAAAGAAGCAGCAGCGGGCAAGAGAACCCGAGCGCGACGAGGGAGCCGCGTTGCTGGAAGAGGAGGAAAGCTCGACGTGCACAACATCACATGCTGTCAAGGCAGCGTCGTGGTGAAGCAACCGCTTATCTGTTTTCTGATTTGAAAGTTTTTTTTTTCGCACGCAATTGTCGCCACGATGCGACCATGTTGTCACGATGCTAGCTGGCGTTTGGGGACCTTTGGGGGGACTGTCTTATATCGACTGGGGCGTTTGATTTCTACATGGATTCTTTTATCGGGATACCTCTGCTTCAATACTGTTGTTAAGCCACTCTAGCGTTTTCATCGCAACATTCTTCCAATCAACTTCATTTAAAACACTTCATTGTTAGCTTAAGCGATTCTTTGTGAGACGACCACCGAACTGCCGTATTCCTCTACTTACCAAGTGCGATACAACGCTTTTGCAGAGAATGTAGAAAAGAGTCGCGCGGTTCCCGGCTGTACGACCAGAACCCCGCAGTACTTACCCCTCCCACAGCTCCCTTGAGCTTCGCAATTGGGGGAAAGCAGTCTCCAACTTTGATCAGACACACTTCTGATGCGGCAGAAATGTCCGACTACACTGCGGACAAAATTGCCATCGTTAGGCCGGCATCACATAGCGACTTATAAAGCAAACTAGGACTCTCTACCTCTGTAGCTCCAACGAACGAACAGGACCATGACCACTTCCGCAAACGAAACAGGCAACCTCGTCAGCAGCTTTACAAAAGCACCACCAATCGAACCTCGACTCTTCTCCACCGACAAACCTCCTTCCCTGAAAGACTTCAAAACACTGACGACCGAGTCCCGCCTGATCGACTACCCGCTGGCAAGCAGCATTATCAAGAACGTTCCAATCTACGACCTCTCAGCCTTCTCCTCGTATACCCCAGAACAGCTCTTCGCTCTACAAGATGAGTGGTATCACATCCTGCTGCGCGGGCCTGGCGTCTTCGCAACGAAGCACATGTACACCGACACGTACTTACTCGACAATGTAAACGATATTTTCTCCCGGATCATCTCACAAGAAGCACAGCAGTCGAGCAAGAAAGGCGATCACTTCGCCACCTCCGGCTCCAACTCGCGCATCTGGAACTCCTTCTCTAAACACTGTCTCAAAGACGCCCCTAGTTTTATTGAATACTACTCCAACCCCTGGCTCTCTCTTATCTCCTCCGCGTGGCTCGGTCCGCACCACCGCCTCACCGCGCAAGTCAACGTCGTGCGTCCCGGCGGCGCTGCGCAGATCAGTCATCGAGATTACCACCTCGGCTTCCAGAGCGCGAGCGCATGCGCGCAGTTTCCGAGGGCGACGCAGGCGGCAAGTCAATTCCTGACGCTCCAGGGCGCGGTGGCGCATAGTGATATGCCGCTGGCGTCTGGGCCGACGAGGCTGCTGCCGTTTAGCCAGAGGTTTGAAGAGGGGTATATGGCGTATCGCCTCAAAGAATTCCAGGACTACTTTCTGGAAGCGTATGTCAGTGTGCCACTGGCGAAAGGCGATGGGCTATTCTTCAACCCGGCGCTGTTCCATGCAGCGGGTGAGAACACTTCGGCTGACATCCAGCGCTCTGCGAATCTGCTGCAGATATCGAGTGCGTTTGGGAAAGCCATGGAGAGCATCGACACCCTACCGTTGGTTGAGAAGACATGGGATCTTTTGGTTCAGCGGTACAGCGATCAGGGTTTGAGTGAGAGCATCAAGACCTTCATAGGCAACGTCGCCGAGGGCTACCCTTTCCCCACTAATCTGGACAACAGGGTGCCTGAGACAGCCGGTATGGCGCCGGAAAGCGAGCAGGACTTGCTAGTGAAGGGTTTGCGTGAAGGGTGGGGCAAGGGCAGAGTGCTGAGCGAGCTGAAGGGCATGCGAGAGCAAGGGTTTGCATAAGTGTGAAGCGTATATGCAGAGTGATATGCTTTGCAGAGCTGAGTTATGGTGACGGACCCAACTGTCAATGGGACAAACGGACATATAAACGCCGCAGCTACCGAAACGTTGCACAAGCAAACACACAGAGACCATGGATCCTGCAACTTTCGCCGGGCTGTGGTTGCAAAACGCACCCAACGACGGTTCTTCAAACGTGTCTACCAACGCCGCATCACGCTCTTCCCCAGTCACGCGTGACAAGGTTGCAAACCAAGAGCCCTCAAAAAAAAACTTTCAGATGATGGTGAGGGAGGCGGTCGGACAGAAAGGATGCTGGGAGATATCCGGCGGAAGGTCAATGACACGGCTGCAAATGATAAGCCTGCAGAAACCTTTTCTGGCGATGAGCAAGAAAGCAATGAGAAAAGAGAAAGGTTTCTGGAAGATGTGCGGCCGAGAGTCGACTTTGTACGCCGGCGCATTGAGATGATGCATGCAGGGGAGGAACAGTTTGAGGAGTATATAGAGAGTCTTGAGAAGACTACTGATAAGGATACAGAGGGTGAAGAGGATGAAGAGTTTGTGGAGTACATGGAGAGGCAAAGTAAGGAAGCAAAGGTTTGAGGTCGCTCTGGGTTTGTGCTCGTCGAGGCTTCGAATGAGTGTGGCTCGGTATAGTGAGGATCTTACGTCTTTGTTACTCATATACATACATGCGACCCTTAGAACTCTCTCGGTTCCATCTACCTTGGTAGAATATCCGAATCCAGACAGCAGTTCTCCCACCAACCATCTAGCTATCCCCAAAAAGACAAACACCACGACCACACCAGCGCGCCCCTCCCCCTACCTCCCAAACCCACGCCTCTCCACGACTTCCTCCCCGCTCGCAAACCCCCCTCAATCCACCGACACAGTACCGCATTTCCCATCTGCAAGCAAGTCACACTCCCCCGTTGTCTCCGTGACCCCCAGCCCTTCGATCTGGGCCGTTTGGAAATTCACGCTTCGCCATGTAACACCAAACCACCAAGAATCCCAACGGTGACCCGGGGGGTAAACACAAACTGCTGCTTTTCGGTGCTTATATTACGCTGCACGCCGCTCGCACCCCAGGTTCAGAATCAGTATCGGTACCAGTGCTCCGCAGAGCCAGAGATCCAGACTGAGCACTTGGACACATCAACACTTGCGCTTCCGCGACATACAGCAGCAAATCAATCAGCTAACACACACACACACACACACACACACACACGCATACGAACGTGAAGCAAGTCCTCCTCTCCCCTCCCCATCCAAACCCCCGCCAGCTAATCCCTCGCAGCCCCTCCCACACACATACAAACTCACCCACCCACCACGAAAAGAAAAAAATGACCATCCCGGAAAACCTCCTCGCCCTCGCCGCCACCCTGAACGAAGCAAGCGGCTCCCTAACGGGCGTCGGCGCGAAGCTCGCCAAGGTGGCGGCCCAGCTGGAGCAGGAGGCGGCCAACCTGGCCGAGGAGCAGGCGAAGCAGTGGGGGTTCGAGGTGCAGGTGGCTGTGGGGGTCAAGGGGGGACCGGGGCAGGGGGGGAGTAGTGAGGTTGTGGTGAAGAAGTGAGGGGAGGGGGCATGTCTGTGGAGGAGGTGGTGGGTTGGTGTTTTGTTGGGGGGATGAGGGTGTTGAGTGAGGGGGAGTTTAGCGGGTGGTGATGATGATGATGCTGTTGCGGATGTTTTTCGCGGGAATCCCCGATTTGGGTGACGTCATGGTGGTGGGTGTGAAGCCTCTTGCGTGAGAGCTTGCATGGAGGGAAGTGCTATGCTATCTGTTCCGTAGCAATGGCAATGTGCGTGCAGAAGATGTGGGCGCGCTTCTCGTATGTACGTGCCGGAATGCAAGCTAGTTTGAGATACACGCTGAGCAGAGGACTGTGGTCGATGGCCGCACATTTAGATCTTGGTCCTGAGGATGGGCATGTCGAGTTAAATCTCAATAGCATTTCATGACTGCAGAGCAACACCGCGATGAACAAGTAAATACCCTCCTGCTCGACAGATCCGATCGGCGTCGGCTACGCTACTCCATCCGGGCCTAGCGCCTCCCTCGCCCTCACCATATCCTCTCACCTTCAACCCCCACGTGCCCTGCACCACCCAATTCCTCTTCCCGCAACACGATACCCAAAGATGAGTCCAAAGGCCGTCATCTCCGTCATCGGCTCCCTCAACGTCGACCTCGTCACGCGCACCCCGCGCGTGCCCGTGGCCGGCGAAACACTAACCAGCGAGTCCTTCGACATCGGCTACGGCGGCAAAGGCGCCAACCAGGCCGTGGCATGCGCGCGGCTGTCGCGGACGCAGCAGCAAGCCGCAGACGGCATCGCCTCGGACGTGGAAGTGAGGATGGTGGGGGCGGTCGGGGACGACGAGTTTCACGCGGGGTTCTTGGAGAGTCTGCAGAAGGATGGGTTGAAGACTGAGAAGGTGGAGGTCTTGAAGGGGAAGAAGACCGGGGTGGCGGTCATCACGGTCGAGACCAGCACGGGCGAGAATCGGATCATGTTCTGCCCCGGGGCGAATTATGAGGTCGGGGTGAGGGATTTGGTGGATGGGGATGCGAGTGTGGCGCTGTTTCAGTTGGAGCTGCCGTTGGAAGTGGTATGTTTTCAGTGATTCCTCGAGTATGCAAGATTGGTTTGAGTTGTGGAGAGCTGACGGTGTGAAGGTCTTACACAACATGAAGGCGGCGCGCCAGAAGGGCGTGGAGACTATCATCAACCCTGCGCCGGCGATTCCGCTGCCAGCAGAAGCGTATGAGGGTCTTGGTCACTTGATCGTCAACGAGACTGAAGCTGCGATTCTGTCTGGGATTGAGAACCCGACCTCGTGGGATAAGGTTGCTGCGGTGTTCATCTCCCGTGGTGTTCAGAACGTCATTATCACTCTTGGCGGCGAGGTAAGACCATGTACTCCCAGTGTTGTAATTCTGATACTGATGATCATACAGGGAGTTTTCTACCAAACAGCCAAGCGACAAGCCGAGTCCAAGAACGGCAGCATCGTCCCAGCACGCAAAGTCAAGGTTGTCGACACAACAGCTGCCGGCGACACCTTTGCCGGCGCGTATACCGTTGCTGTGGCTCATTGGAAGGCAATCGCTCAAGGTGCTGACTTCGATCTTGATGCGGCGATTTCACATGCCAATCGTGCGGCTTCCATGACGGTGCAGAAGGCGGGTGCGCAATCGAGTATTCCTTGGGTTGATGAAGTGCCCGCAGCTTCATCATGAAAGGGACTTGAGTACCGACTGCAATAAGAAGAAATAAAAAAGGACTTATCAAGCATATACTCAAGATTTGGAGCAAAGAAACGTGAAAGACTGTCTCTCCGCACACTTGAACGCGACCGACGAGTGCAGCACCAGCATGGTTTTCCAAACTGGCACTCGGCGAGCTGACAGCGGAAAGAAATCTGGCTATTGAGGCTGCGGGTATTTCGACGTCAGGCCTGGACTGCCCGGTTGCCCTTGGTGAGGTACAAGATGACCGGCATGAATATCCTCGTTGGAAATCTGTTGGAGGTTTGGAACGGGTAGCTGGTCTTTATCGCTGCGGAGAGCCGGTCTTGAGTATCCAGGCAGGGTTGCATTGGGCGCCGCGTGCTTGTGAAGAGGGCCAAAGAATGAAGTTGCAGGGCTCGCCCGTGTGAAGGTCTGGTTCACAGCCTTGCGTGACCGTATGAACGCCACGACCCATTCTCCCCTTATTTATATAGCGGATATCTTTCCTTCGTCATTCTCTTGTACATATTGTTCTACTGAATACTACATTTCGATTCTACCTCGCAAGTCGACAGATCGTACAAGATGTCCTCGCGTCAAGAATGGCGCAAAGCAGGTGAGTTGGCTAAAGCTACGAGCGACATGGCCAAGATGATTGATATCCGAATAGGTGACATAGAGAAAAGACTTGGGGACATCGAATTAGACGACAATGAGCGGAGGAGGCAGGAAGAACTGGCGAGTATGCAGGCGACCCTGTGGCAGCCGACCGGAGCTTCGGTTGGAATGCCACATGTGACACCGATACAGTTGAGAGGAGTTACGCGAATTGAATTCGATATCGAGGAGGCTGCCATGTGGGCTGTGGAAGACATGTATGGAATATTGCGTTTGACCGATTGACGAAAGGCCGAGCCGGTTGTCAGCACAGCCAAATTTAGATCATGGATGACCTCGACTCTTCCAGAGGCTTTCTTGCTCCATGGATACGCTGTGAACTTGGGTGGAGTGAGTGCGCTATCGATGTTACGCACCGCTCTTACCAAGACATTACGGCAGAAAAACAATTTCCTCGCTGTAACTCACTTCTGCGGTCGCAACCAGGACCCAGAAGGACGGTGTTATGGAGGCGCTGCTATGATGAAGGGCTTCGTTAGTCAGCTCATTCTTTATCGACCTTTCAACACGAACAGCATCCAGTATGACGTGGACCTGGTTGCCGCAGACGGCGGCTAACTGGCTATAATTTGCCAAACATTCGGTTGGTTAGTCAGTCAGCTACCCGTCGGGACGACACCTATCTGCATTATCGACGAAATCGCGCACTATGAGCGCGATGCTGCAATCGAAGAGTCTCTTGAGGTGATGGGCTACATCTCGCAGCTGACGTACGAACTCAGACTGAGGATCACGATCAAAGTTTTTGCGACGAGCACGAAAGCAGTGAGGGAGATGAGACGTTTCTTTCCGCATGACTCTATTCTCAATTTTTCAACCGTTTTAAGCAGTGGTGATCCGAGAATTGGCGGAGTATATCGAGAGATAGAGGCTGGTTTTGCTGATTGATGGGATTTGAAGATGCAACCCAGCACCTTGCCACGGCCGACCACACGCCGACCGCACGCATTACGAGGATGGTTCTACTTGGAGGATTTCAGACCTAACTGGCAGGTATTAAATATTAAGGACAGGTCTGACATAGCTACAATGTTAATTGGCTGCTTTTTCTTCCTACCTCTGGTGATTAATATTCCTCAACGGTGCAGTGTATATGTCCGTTCGGAGCTGATAAGGTGCTGTAGAGTGATAGGATTTGAATGGTGCAATATGATTGACCAGTATCATAAGGTACATGTGTGAAAGGACGCGAAACCGACGCGTGAAAGAGCGATTGTGTCATGTGGCCCCTGCGCTGGCGCTAGTGTGACTGCCGCGAACGTGTCAGTGGTGCTACATTGTATGCATGCGTTCGTGAAATCGAAGCCACTGCCTATAATAAAATCCTCAAATCAAAGTTCGAGACACACAACATTCAAACCTCAAACAACCATCAAGCGTATACAATCTGCCTGCGTTAGGACATCAGAACCCCGCCCCACCCATCGATACCCCGCCACAGCACCCTTACCACTGCGCGATAACATATCCCATACATATAAGATGTCCAACCCAGCAGCAAAGCGCCTCTTCAAAGAGTACAAAGCGCTCTCTTCCGACCCACCGGAGGGCATCACAGCCGGGCCCGTTACAGAAGATGACATGTTCATCTGGGAAGCCCTGATCCAAGGGCCAGAAGGGACGCCTTTCGAAGGCGGCGTCTTCCCCGCCGAACTCAAGTTTCCGAAGGACTATCCTCTTGCGCCGCCGAAAATGAAGTTCTTGACAGACATGTGGCATCCCAACGGTACGCTGATATTCCTACAACCCATGTGAGGTGTGAGCAGATTTGCTAACGAGCGCAGTATACAACAATGGTGAGGTCTGCATATCGATTCTGCACCCGCCCGGCGACGACCCGATGCAGTACGAGCAAGCGTCGGAGCGCTGGTCGCCGATCCAGAGCGTGGAGAAGATTTTGATCAGCGTTATGAGCATGCTGGCTGAGCCGAACGACGAGAGCCCTGCGAATATCGATGCGGCGAAGATGTGGCGGAATAAGCGGGAGGAGTACGAGAAGGTTGTGCGGCAGAATGTCAAGAAGAGCTTGGGGCTATGAGACGAAATGCTGGGGCATGACTGAGAATGACATATGATTTATGAACATAGCATGGCTAGTATCTGGGGATGTAAGAATTGAAAGGATAAATAACACACTTCTTCTATCGTGAGGTTATTAGAGAATTGATTTATGCAGGGAATGTCTTGATGCTGTCTCAAATGACCTCGATCCCTGAAGCCTCGCCCCAGGCATTATATCCTACGCCCCGGAAATTCCACTCGACAGTCTTCTCCTGCGTGTGTCCGCTGCGGTCCGTTGCCTTGCTGTAAACGGTCACATCTTTCCCCTTCTCAACCTTGACCCTTGCCTTCCACAGCGTCCACGCCCATTTCAGCTCGACATCCTCATCACCATCGCTTTGTTCCAATTCCGCATCCACCCATGTCTCTCCTCCATCAGCAGTGATCTCAACCTTGGCGATTGGCCCATCCGATCCGCTCGGAAGTGCGTAACCTTTGACCTCTATTGTACCATCCTCGTCTCGCTGCACCTTGGCACCGTTCTTAGGCACACCAATGACACTGTTGATGGGCATCTCTTGTATAGCATCGACCTTGCCCCACCATTCCTCTGCTTTCTCTTTGCAGTCAGCCTCTGGTGGGAGGATCTTGTAGTCGTGCTGCTGGTAATAGCTGCTGCTTTCGCACATCTGAACTGTAATGCGATCGAGCCACTTGACGCTTCTGGCGCCTGCAATACCTGGCGTCACGACTCTGACTGGTGCGCCGTGGTTTGGTGGCAGAGGTTTATCATTCATTTGGAGAGCCAAGATGATTGAGCTGTTGGGGTCCATGGCTCGTGACAGAGGTATGCTGGCGCCATAGTACTCGTCGTCCTGGGTTGGCGTCTGGAAACACGAGAATGCAACATGTGCATCTTTCCACTCATCTTCCTTCACCTTAAGACCAGCTTTATTAAGGACATCTTTCAGCAGTGGGCCAGTCCATTTGCAGTTCATGACCGCGCCGTCGAACCAATCAATGCCGGACACCTCTTTCAGTTTTGTGCGCATGGTGTGACGCCTATTTCCGGCGCATTGTAGTGCACATATCACATTGTGCTGCGGCAGTTCCTGCAAGTCCTTTATATGGAGGTGCAGCTCCTTCGTGACCAAGCCGTATACACAGACTTGGTGGGTAGCAGCATCGAGGTGCGGGATGGGTCCGTGGTTGCGATCATATCCACCTTCTTTCGTGATGAAGCTGAGAACAATGTTAGCTATATGTATCCACCTTGCGCTATGTAGAGCGAATTAAAGTCGTTTAGTACCTGGAGACAAGCTTTTCGAGCTCCGGCTCCCGATTGAGCGGCTTTTCGACTGAGTACTCGAGCTAGTGCCGTTAGTAGCATATTCTGTGTAAACAGACTACCTAATACAGTAATTTATGTAGGCAAGTGTGACAGAATGGGCACGTACTTGAATCATATTGTGCGATTGTGGACTGGCGGCGATGGCGTGATTGTCTCGAGGAAGGGTTAGGCGGGCGTCAAGTATAAACGAGGGCGGGGTAGCAGCGGGCTTGGAAGCTGCGAGGCTGCGAGTCACCCCAGAAGCAGGTACGGGTATCGGAGCGGATAGCTACGGCTCGTGCTGCACGTTGCTACTTGTACGGCTGTCATTTGCGACTGACGTGCAGCTTCGTGCTGGATCTGAAGGCTCTGTGAGGGCGATACTGATGACGTTTACTAGTTTGCAGATTGCGACATTCGAGGTGGACCTGAACACGTTCGATTCATCTAGAACTCGTCGATTTCAACAATCGCAAGGCTTTGAATGTTGGGATGGGGATCTCTACAGGAAGTGATAAGACATCCAGGTGTGCTGTGTATGCAGGACTTCTTCAGTTCTTTAGAAAAGAGCTACGTAATATTGGACCGAGACATCCTCAAGTATTGAACCTATGGAAGGAGTGACCCGGCCTTGAGCCTTTTCTGTTCTTCCCTACATCTTCCTAACGTCACCCTGATTGTGTATAGCATCTTTGTACGCGGGCGGGTCGATGTTGTCCCCCTCGTAGTCGCTTCCGTCGCCACTCTGGTCATCGATTAATCTCCTCGCCTCTTCACCTTGCATCTCAATATCACCATCCACTGTAGCCAACATAGCATACCGCGCTCCCGTAGAGATAGGTGGCCTATTCATCAACAACGCAATCGGCCACGTAAATGCCTGTCTGACGCCCACAAACAGCAAGAAGAATGGCATGCATGGTGGCCACGTTGTCCAATCCCCACCACCGCTCTGGCCTACATACGTCAGGCCCCGACCGGAGCGCACTAGCCAACAGTCTACGACGGTCCTTATCATACTGAAAGTCGCAGCGATGAAGGGAATGATATTGGTCAACACGACAACAAACCAGTTTGGTCCAGGGATGCTACCTTTCCATACGTAGCGGCGACACTCAGGGCTGATATAGGGATCGTCGATCTCATGGATGCGGACGATGAATGCGCTCAAAACCACGGTGTAGAGGAGGAAGGCGAAGATGAGGCGATTTGCGCGGATGTTGGGTGACGGGTTGGCAACGCAACTGCCTGATGTTACCTCTGGTTTCTTTTCAGACTCCTCAAGTTCCTGCGCATCTGCGAGCAGTTCGGCTTGCGTTGCATTGAGAGCAGGTGGCACCTGAAATTGAGGCTGCTCATTCACAACCACGGGTGTCGAAACTCCATGTGAGGGCACGTTGGTAGTGTTGGACGTATTGTTGTCAGAGCCATGGCCGGTTGTATTGCAGCAGCTCAGAGAGCTGTGCACTGCGAGCTCTAGGAAGATAGCGAAAAGGGTTATGAGGTAGGAGCAGGCGATACCGCGAAGGCTTGGAGCGTCCGTGTTATATTTGAATTCGCAGGTTTCACGCTCAAACATGTTTGTTTGAATGCAAAATGGATCTGTTAACTAAAGAACAACAGCGAGACAGGCTTTTCATACTCGAGCTCACTGCTTACAGGGCTGTGCATTCGTTGTCTGCCTAATAAGGCTCAAGTCGTTCACCGGATTACTAGTCTATATTCGGGGTGGCTGGGAACCCAGCGAGGGCACGTCGTCTGACACACAGGCAGAGAAACAAGAACACATGACACTGTTCGTCAACGAGATCAAGGATTAGGCACAGTTCAGACTCATCAAATGACTTTGATCTCTACTATCTTGAACTACACAAGTTTTGTTTAGGGGTTACTTGCACGCCAAAAATAGTGGTAGATAAGAAGACCTCACGTACACCCGAGATACCTGGGCTCTGCAACTTTGAGACCTGAGCACTACGAAAAGGCTAGATATTAAAAACTTGTACTTGTTCTTACTTTTAGTGTTCAAGAAATTGTTTTATTATAGTTCTTATCTGCCACTATTTGTGACGTGCAAGAGGGGATATAAGAGAATTAGAACTAGCCAAACACCTCAATCATGAATCGATACTCAATCTTCCTTCCTTCGTTTCGCGCCTTCGCGTTCATCTGCGAGCACTGATCTGCAATCTGCTGACCGATAACTGGAGGCCCACAGAAAAAGACACCCACATTGATCTCATCGTCTTTCTTCGAATGCTTTTCCTGCAGTCTCTTACTCAACACCTTGCACATGTCCGAGTAGTGCTCTTCCATGATCAGAGGTATGTCCGGGCGACCAAAATGCGTCGGGTTGCAGAGTCCGGTGATTGGTGATTGAGGGTGCTCGTCGGTCCTGTGCTTCTCGAGCAGCCATCGAAACACATGCTCAGATATCTGCTTGCGCTTCTGGGTGACATATGTTTGGATGCGGATGTCGAGGTGAGACCGGTCGAGTTGGTTCGCGCGGGAAACCTCATTTAGAAGGTCTGAAAACCAGAGGAGATTGTTTCTATCGCGTACCATCCAATGGAAATCTACGCGCCGATGGTCTTCGTAGGGAGAAAGTCCCTTGCCGCTCTCATAGCCGGACTCTGGTGAGTCCTCACCAGACTTCGTGCGCTCGAGCTCGTGGTGCTGGAGATCTGTCAAAACGCCTGAGAAAGGTGTCACACCAATGCCAGCACTGCGTTAGGTTAGCTTTTATACTTGTAAAAGCTGCTAATATACGTACCCAAATACCATGCTATAATCAAAATCGTAGAAGCGTTGCGCAGGCGCACCAAACGGTCCATCAAGACCGACTTTAATGGTCTGCTTCTTGCCAGCCTTCTTGGCAATGTCTCGCAATTCGTTGGTCCAGTCACCATCAGCTTTGATGTGCACTTGCATCCTATTGTTGACACAGGTCGAAACTGTGAAAGGATGCCATTGCCAGCGAGACAGCTGCGGTACCTGGACAAAGACATACTGCCCTGCTTTGTAGTCCCAGGGTCTTTTGTGGGGTACATGGACAGTGATCATAGTAGTCTCATCATCCAGTAGCTCCAGTTCTCCATCGATAGGCCGGAAGCCTAGGATGACACGCCATGTTCGCTCGAAGACGACTAACAGCGTAGGTACTGCAAGCCAGTAGCCAAACATGGGCCATTGCAGGAGACCAGCGGTACCGTGGGCAATCATTAGACCAATGATGGGGAACATCAGTAGGTGACCCATCTGGAAGACCTCGTAACTCCATTTCCGGATTTGTGGCATGCTCATTGCAGTCAAAAGGTAGAAACAGCTAATAGCTGTAAGTCCCGTCCAGCCAGGCAATGTGCGGATGTAATCACTGTACGAACGCGGAACCGCATCGGCGCCGAGCACAACAGCAACACTGTCCTGGCGATGCGCCATACTGCCGAAAACAAAGGATCCTGAGAGGTGGCCAATGGCATGCAATGTTGCAAACGACAATGCGACAATGGACATTTTGATGTGGAACGATTGCGAAAGATCCCAATTGACGAACCGGGACACAAAGTAGAAGCGTCGGAGGAAGGTCGCCAGCCAGCGTGACATAGAAAGAATGAGGAAGAAGAAGGTAGGGTACAGTACACCCGCGGAGGTCTTTGAGACCACGACACCCCATCCGAATGCAGGCGTATACTCGTCGTAGGTCAAATACTTGACAAGTTGCCAGACACCGAATGCGACCATGAAAGCCGCAACGAGGGTCAAGAACGCGATCTCGGGCCCCTTCACAGCCCAATAGGCGCGTGCTTTCCTCCAGAATGACATCTGTTTCCAGTAGTTGTCTTCCTGCTTCGCTTCTTTCCGATCCTGCTCCAGTGAGGGTATGTCCCAGCTCTTCACAGTCTTCGCAAATTCATCGTCGTCGATGCGATCTTCCCGTGTTCCTATGACGCTTCGTAGAAACTCATGGCGCGCTTCTGTTCGTGTTGCATGATGAAGGTGGTGTGGTTGTGCTTTTGGTGCGATTTCCTTATGCACCTGGTCGAGTTTGCGTTCTAACTCCCAGTAGTCGATCTTTCCATTGTTGTCGTGATCCAAGTCACTGATGAACTTCTTGATCTCTTCATCCGTTAGGGACTGCTGTTGAGCCATTGATGGGAGTGGGAGGTGCTGTGGGTCCAAAATAACAGATATGCCACATGTGGCTCAGGTTTTTCTTATACAGATCAGCGTCTGATACACTGGCGTGATACTTCGCTGTGAGTTTACGTGCGCCGAGACAAGAATGGTTGGCATCACAGATTATACTGGTTATAGAGCGTCCAGAAAAGAGTCTCGACACACAATACCAAGACGACAAGGGCCTCAAGCCGGAAGAGGTGCCGGCAGACGCTCTGGCGGAGCGGGATGATGATTCCCTGGCAGGTTCCGCTCGCTGAAGAGCCACTGAGCTGAAGCGGCCATGGGCTCCGCGCTCGCTGAAATCACAAACTTGGACCCTGACTGTCATCTCTCTCATGGCGCTTCGATTCGCGTCAACTATGAGCTGTGGAAAAAAGCTTGTCTTTTGACGACGCGAATCAAAGAACGAACTACTGCATATGTGAACGTAAATGTGACAACAAGCAAGTTGCTTCTGCATCTTGACCAGATCTAAACTATCATACTTTCTACCTTTAGTCGAACACAGATAATGTCGTGAGAGGAAGGGAGAGCCGGGGCTGCCGAGCGCTTGGCGTTAAGTGACGTCACCAATCGTCTTCTACAAACTTAAAGTCTTAATGGTCCTTTACCCTAACAATCTCAAAAGCATGACTTTTAGATATCAATATACACTCCTGACAGCTGCGCGCTGGCAACAGCGTATCTCAAGCCGTCAACAGCATCTGGAAGATCTTCGATACGTGCATCGCATGCGGACTGGCGTGTTTATAAGCCGCACATTGACGTCATCACCAATCCTTTGTGCGCGTCGATGGCGCTCATCCTGCAGGGAGAACTTTGCCTGACAAAAAGTCCGCTTATTCTGTTCCCTGCATTAACGAAAACCATATCTGCCTTCCTCCCCTTCTGACATGTCTGCACATTCGAAAGAGTCCCAAGGGGATGCAACTAATCCCCACCACTCAGCTCAAGATGGCCCGTCAATTCAACTGACGGAGCGTGATGATCGCACGCTGCTTATGGGCGCGGTGTTGCATCTTGTACGACTGTTTCGCAAACCAATCAATGCCGGAAGTCCCAAGCATGGGGATGGCTCGATTAAACTCAAGGGACCAAAAGCGCGTTTGAAGCCCTGCACATCAGAAGAGCGGACAGTGTGCGACATCTACATCTACGATATAATACCGCCACACCAAAGACAGAAAGCGCCTACCAAGCGCCTATACTATATCGCTGGCGGCAGCTGGCAGATGCCTCCAACAGGGCAACACTGGTGGACGTGCGGTCAACTTGCTGTTGAACTGCCTGACACAATCATCTCGTTGGTATCGGTCCCCCTGGCGCCCAACAACACCGCCTCGAGCTCCTTCCCGTGGTGTCTAAGGCTATACCGTGAGTTGCTTCGCCAAGCCGCGGAAGCCGGCGAAACAGTGACGTTCATGGGTGACTCATCGGGCTCAAACATTATCCTTTGTCTGGCCATGGAGGCGCTGCGCCAGGAAGCTGAGGACGCCAGCTTTCCGCGCTCGCCCAAACCAGTGTCGCTGATCAACATCTGCCCCTCGACAGACATGACACGAACGAACCCAGATATCGAGAAGAAGCGGAAGTACGATCCCCTCCTGTCGCCTGAGATCATCCAAGATACGGCGAAGGCATGGGTCGGTAACGATGTCGACCCTGCTGACCGCATTGTCTCGCCTATCAATGCAGATTTCTCGCTACTGGCAGAGAGTGGAATCAGGGTT
Source organism: Epicoccum nigrum (assembly GCA_002116315.1). Lineage (NCBI taxonomy): Eukaryota > Fungi > Ascomycota > Dothideomycetes > Pleosporales > Didymellaceae > Epicoccum > Epicoccum nigrum. Next base: position 859,926 of record KZ107850.1, read on the forward strand.
CACGGCATTACGGCCGGGTACGACGTGCTAAGTCCTGACGGCGTTGTGTTTCGCAAGAAGCTATCTGAGTATGGAATCAAGGGAGACTGGTTGCATTGGGATAAACAGATGCATTGTTTTGTTTTGACGGCGCCATATCGGTTGAGAGAGGGGAAGGAAGCGCTGCGTTGGATCATCGACGTGATCAAAAAGGATGGCCTGTCGTGAGTTTAAGTTTTGCACGATACCCTTGTTTCGAACTGTGCAAGTTTGTGTATATATCTTATCTTGGTAATTTGCATCTGGAGTTATATTTATCAACGTAAGGCAATCATGCTGGCCTTACTGTTCGCTCGTGAGCCTAGACTTAAAAATGCTGAAAGAAAGGATATTGTGATATGGTATTAAGTTTGCAAAGCTTGTCGATTCACCACCCGGTCTAAGAGTCTACCCCACCAGTGAAAGACGCGAGAAGATCGTGACAGCAAGCAGATCTGTACTTCAGACGAGTGTTATATCCCTCGGATCGTCTTGAAAAAGGTTATCGCCCTCAATCTCCATCCACCCTCTCCTACGGCAGGTACTTTCTCTCTCTTTAACTGGCACGACGATAATAGCGCTGGTACGAATGTCACCACATATTTTTCGCTTCTTCCAAATAATACACGTGATATCCCCTCTTTCTTGATGTAACGCGTCCTGCAGAGTATCGAACGCAATTGCTCCCCTGTACGATTGTGACGCAGCACAATTGGCCATGTCGTTTGACCTACTCCTGTTTTTCGCGCAGCTATAGGTCTGTGCCCAGTAGCCTTGTCCTCTGCTCAGGAGGTTTAATTCTTTGACCGAAGTGATTCGGAGGATCTGAATACACGCACGAACTCGAATCTGTCAGCTATCGAGCGACAGCTCGGTTGCCCACCTTTTTTCACGCTCTCTCCTCATAATGTGAGTATCAAATTTGATTGGCTGACCTGTCGACGCCCAGAATTATGTAGGTATATCCATTTGGCGCGTCACTGGCCTTTCGTGTAAAGGACGACCTATGCACTAATCAAGTCCTTCTATGAGATGAATTTTCAAAATGCCCATGTTAAACTTTGCTCCGGATAGTCTGGCCATATCTATCCCCATACCCAACAATGCCGGTAAGCGATCTGTAGGCATAGTGAGGGCTTTTTTTGAGTATATTTCTAATAATTCGCTCCAACCTAAAACGGCCACCGTTCCAGTTGGAACAGCGTCGCCAACAGAGCCCTTTATATCTGTAGAAATTTCTCGCAATGTCGGATATCCTTTATTTAGTCCCGGAGAGATATTCGTGAACTCGGACTCACATTCGGAAGCCTTAGCCTTATTGCATTGCCAAAAGACCCCCTCTTCCGTGAAGAACAAAGTTCGAGAAGCTGACATACGTTATCGCATCACCCAACCACACTTAAGCAAAGCTGAAGATTCCACAACAACATCATAGTCCGGTATTGTGACCTCCAGCGTCTTGCACTCACTTGAGCTAGTCTCGTTAAACAAAGCGTAAATTTGTACTGGCTAGCGGGAACACTCAGTCCTGTCGAAAAGCCCTGCTTCGTTGTGCTCGCCACTGGTCGCCGCAATTGTGAACAGAGAATGGCGATATATACGACCCATATTTGGCAGTTCGCTTTGCCATCCCTCATTTTCAGAAGCTGCCACTTTAACTATGCACAGAGCATCTACGCACAAATATTTCACGCCGAAGTTGCGAGTCACCTCCACAGCATCTTTTATAGTTCATGGCAGTTATTCCGTCGGGATCGTTCTCATTTGCTTGATCAGATTCTCCTGCGTAGTACAAGCCGCATTCCTCTTGATACCCCAGCAGTAACTGAGGGTGATGTAGTCTGTGCAGCCAGTATAAGATACATCTTTGGAGGGAACAAGCTTGATGGACTACTGGCCCGGTGATCCGACATCAAGTAGCCTAGTTGGCAGAGAATGGGTACCTTCATCCACATAAGGGCCGCAGTTTTTGTGCTCAGACTTGCAAGTAGCCAGCCAGTGGCGACTCAGCTCCAAATTTTGTTCTGCGGTTGAATTTGCCTCTCGGATATTGGCAGTTGCTATTCCAAGTACCGCAATTTCCCTATACTCTGGATCATTCCTGAATATAATTTGCCACCACAGGCGTCCTGCATGAGAGCTGCCATGGCTGAGACCCAACCTGAGCTTTTGGTGAGGTGCTTTGATACTTCAGCGCCATTGGTAGTCTCCAAAGCCTGTAAGATACCAGAGTTCACGACGAAGATATTTGCACATATCGCAAAAGCTATCGGCACATGCTGATAATTCCTCGTAGTTTGCGTGTATGTATAGAAATTGTCCATGTGAATGTGGGCTCGAATCAGGGTCGAGGACTCGGTCCTTGAAGAGTTGACATCCTTTACATAGAGCCATGGTACGACTTCAGATAGACGCTATCAAAACTGAATCCTTGGTAGATGATGTGGATCCGGATCTTGCCCAACCCCAAACGTCTCAGCCTTGTCGGAAAACTTAGCGACGCTCATTGCTGCGTGAAGCACGGATGAAGAGAACTTCCTGCTTAGCAGAACCGAGAGACGCATTAAAAGCTCGATCAGATAAACTAAGAGAAGCTTCAGGGTGCCGCAAGTGTACACTGGAAGTGGTTTGCTGCAACCGAGTTGCAAGGCAGCCAAAAGCAATGCAATGTGGGGTAAGCACGTCTCGAACCCAGAATATTGGAACGTACACCAGACTCTGTCTATTTTTGACGCAGAAAGAAGAGTTTATCTCGGCTACGAAAACCCATATAATCTGGCTGCAGTCATATGGGAATCAGTCACGAGGCTATGGAATCGCTGGTACTACAATCTGCGTCCTTTGGCTCCAATAAAACCTTTGTTCTGGTAAAAATCTTAAAGTCTGCTATGACAAAGTTTGCATATATAGACTACGCGGCAATGCAGTAAAGAAGAGTACAAACATGACGGTAAGCCAAGCAAGGTAGACATCATCTAAAGGGCTCTTCGTGACCAGATTAGGAGAACTCTATGATATACATTACATTTTTTTACTATCGCAGATATATATGAAGGGACCTGACGGGAGGGCAAGCAGCGTGCTACAAGTAATGAGTTCACGGGACTCTTAGGCGTCTCGCAGATGCCTACATGCTTTTTGCACCTACGATCGGGCAGTGTACGTAATCGTCTGTATGTACGTGTCCTTGGATGTAACACTCTATGAAGCCGAAATATCGTACAGCTTTGATGCTTTGACTGCTCGTGAGCCCTGCTCACGTTGTTATTTATATCACACTCATCGAAAGGCAAAGTCACATTCGTGGCTATGATTGAAGGAATTTGATGATTGGAGTATTCGTCTCTAAATTACATTAAGAACCAAGAAGTGGTATTTTATCGCGCGAGGGGGAGAGTGCACTACTCTCTCCTAAATTTTCGTAATTTGCATATCATCAGACCCTTACACGTCCTGGCTGACGGTGTTAAGAGCGCCGCCAACGGGGACAGAGGGGCCAACGAGACCAAGGCTGGCAAGGAGGGCAGCGACCTCAGGCGAGAGGTCCTTGACAAGAGCCTGGCGCTTAGCCTTGACACCACCACCAACGCTGGTGACGATGCCACCGACAGGGGGAGAAAGACCGGAGAGACCAATACGGTTAAGGAGGTCAACAACTTCAGGGGAGAGACCCTGGAGGAGCTCATCGCGCTTGACACCAGCACCGACAGTGTTGACAACACCGCCAACAGGGGGAGACAGACCAGAGAGACCAAGGCGGTTTAGGAGGTCAACAACATCGGGAGAAAGACCCTCAAGGAGCTCCTCGCGCTTAGCCTTAACACCACCGCCAACAGTGGTGACAACGCCGCCAACGGGAGGGGAGAGGCCGGACAGACCAATACGGTTAAGGAGGTCAACGACGTCAGGAGAGAGTCCCTCAAGGAGCTCGTCACGCTTGACGTCCTTGCTGGCAGTGGCAAGAACACCACCGACGGGAACGGCGGGGCCAACGAGGCCAAGGCTGGAGAGAAGGGCAACAACCTCAGGGGAGAGGTCCTCGAGAAGCTCCTGACGCTTCTTCACGTCCTTGCTGGCAGTGGCAAGCACACCGCCGACGGGAACAGCAGGGCCAACGAGGCCAAGGCTGGAGAGGAGAGCAACAACCTCAGGGGAGAGGTCCTCAAGAAGCTCCTGGCGCTTGACATCCTTGCTGGCAGTGTCGAGAACACCGCCGACGGGAGGAGCGATGCCACCAAGACCAAGACTGGCAAGTAGGGCAACAACCTCGGGCGACAGGTCCTCGAGAAGAGCCTGGCGGCGCTTGACGCCAGCACCAACGGTGTCCACAATGCCGCCAACGGGAGGAGAAAGGCCGCTGAGACCAAGACGGTTGAGAAGGTCAACGACATCGGGGGAGAGCTTGTTCAGAAGCTCGCCCTCGGCCTGTGCAATAGGAGCGGCAGCAACGGAAGCTGCGAGCGCCGCAACGGCGATGGAAGATGTGAAACGCATGGTGATATGGGAGAGGAATTAAAGGAATTAAAGGTGAGATGGTAAAACACTGGAGGGTGAGTTGGATGATTCTTCCAAGGTCGATCTGCCAGTCCTTATATATTCAGTCTTGAAGCTCGCCATAGGGGTGCTGCACGGCAGCATTGCATTCCGCCAGCTGCTTTCGTTGTGATCATCGTCTGTTGACTGATGGGTGTTGGCGTTTGATGGCGCCATGATCCACTCGTTGTGGCCATGGCTGTTGCTCAGCGCGAGAGGGATCAGCGTAGGGATTCCGGTCTACATCGCCATTCTGATGACGATCACCCTTGAGAGGGCCAGTGCGAGTTAAGATGAGGCTGCATGGAGTCTAGCAGGTTGGATCAGTCCAAGGGTCCCCAACTTGCAGTCGATCGGCGGGCTCGCCTATCTTGCTAGGATGCCAGCAACCGTAATTCAACTGACTCCACAAACCATGGCGATCTGCATCAGGCGAGCCACCTCAAGAAGCTAGTTGAGCCTTCCGTAAAGCTTGACTTCTGTGAATGCCTCCAAGTCACTGTTGTCATTGTGGAGAAGAGTTCCATTCGCGCAACTGTTCAATGTCCGTCCTTTCATGGTACTCCAATTGATGGTGCGTGATGGAACAAAGTCCTTCCGTGAACCGTCCGTACTCACACCCTAGTATGTGCACTTCGCATAGCAGCATAAATTTATGGAAATAAGCGTCTGTTCTGCCCGGCAGGCTTCGAAGCTGACAGAAGAAGATGCATCTTGGTCCCAAACTTCGAAATGAGCTCCACCTGATGATTCACTGACGTTGCTAAAACTTGTCCCGGGCTGCGCAGCAGTGAGTCCCGCCGCCATTCCACGTGTGGCAGCACGATCAGGCACTGGAGACTAGGTATATGGCGATTGTGGAGCAAGCTCGGTATTTGCGAACAAAGGGGCGTGTCCGAGTGGAGCTTGTTTGCTCTCCAAATGAGTGACTGAATCGCGTGCGTCTACAAGCGTCTTGCAGTGCTGAGGGGATACCGCCTTCGTTGTTCACAACTGCACTTCGGTTGGAATCGTTAATGTGGTTGATTCCGGGACTTAGGAGTCGGTAACAACGCACTGCATGTGTGAGGACTGTACTCCGAACGTTGGGGAGAGGTTCGAATGACCCTCCCTGCGTTGGCATGGTTGGAGCGGAAGGTTTGTTGTTCGGCATCATTCCGAGCCAGATTAGAGTGTTTGATCTGCGCCCAAAGCGCTCAGTTATGCCTAGTGCGGCTTTCTAGCCCGACCAATCATCTGACTGTATCGTCCAGATCTGTTCAACATGGCCAGATCTGGAAATCTTGAACATGGAACAGACCTTCTTGGACGATTTGGACGTCTGTCACCGACATTCGAATTTCGGGATTGACTGGGCAGATGACGAGACAACGCGCAGCACGGGCTAGAGTCTATACCCACCACTGACACTTGGCACTGTGGCGATTATCTGCACTCATCTCACGGTCCCTTTGGCTGGGAATTAATGGAGCACCTATAGGGGCCTCGGACCTGGTGAAGATACACAGAAAGCTACAATGTCGCCGACCTCGAGCAGAACTGTTGGACACCCATCGCGGAACAACTATCGCAGCTAGCATGAGCTGCCGCTGGCCGATAGATCGACCCTCGGCCGCGATACGGTACTTACTGCATAGAAACCGGCACCTTAATTCTCCGCTGCAACTTTCCTCTTGCCGCTGGCCCGATGGAGCGCGTCTTTCTGGTCTATTCGAGATACATGCTCTGACGGGCTACGGAACCAACAAGATGTCCCTAGGTCATCGAAATTGTTCTCACGATGACCTATCGTAAGTGTGCGATGTGCGCGTTACAGTCGCCTCGATGACCACCTCACCTGAACAAGGGCCACAGTCGAATTCTGTAACCGGCTGTAGGCTACCCTTTGGTCAACAATACAATTTCCTTGATTATTTCAATCGTACGTTGAGAGATTGCTGCACAGGTGTTGTTGTTCAATTCAACCTGAAGTCATCTAGTCACAGCACTTTCGTCTTCTCTTGTCAGCCACGAGAGACGATTGAATTCGTCGTGAATGTCACCTCACTCTAAGATCAGCAAGGTATCACTCGTTGTGGAAAGTACACCCCTTCAATGTAAACAAAGTTCGGCAGAATACCACTTGGCCGAGAACAACGACTCATTGAGGGCACTACTCTCCTCTCACTGAGTGGAAACCACTAGTCTGTGCACTGACTGTAAGCACTTGTTGCTGTTGCTGATCTTATCATCTAACAGTCGTCACAACAGTGCCTAAGCCAATATACCTCATGGCATAAGGAAGCTCAGACCCTCTCTACAGCGGTTGTCGATGAGATGGCAGTTACGAAGCCTCCCACTTCATACCCTCAGAGCTGTACCGTGGTATACATACCGACTAGCCAAAATGACATCAACACTCGTTTCAAGGGTGCACGCAAAAATGCCGAAAGCAAACAACCAGCATACACTGCTCTAACAGCGACTTCACGATCACTGTATTGCGGGCTTTCCCTCCCCTCACAGAGACCGTCCGCCGCTTCCTATACGCATCGCGCCCGCCTCAATACCCTTCCTTCATCATCAGTCGCACAGCAAGCAGTCAGCTCAAATGCCTGTACTAGACGACACTTACATCGTGCGCAATGAACAGGCACTGCGTCACTCGACAACAACACTGTACAAGAACTACCACAGCCAAACGACGCAAGGATCCCTCTCCGATGAGCCCGTATCATCTGCGTCCACGATCCTCAAGATGAAAAGCACGCGTAGAGCCAGCCCGATGCTGTGTAAAGTGATGCACGACCTGCAATCCGTAGAATATCTCAACAACGCAATAGGTAAAATGATTCGCTAGAGATAGAAGCTGCGCAGAGAATCAATCTCCGACCCTTCCCTGGCAAAGCTCCTCGACTTTGATATGGTCGAGACAGTAGATCGCCCACCAGCGAACCACCCATCTACCTCGTACAACCCCGTCTCCTGCAAGACAGAACCGCACAAAACACAAGACACGACCGTTCAAATAACGACAGTCAACCGTTGACAGCTGATGCTAGCGGTAACACTAATGCACACCACAGCAGATCTACACGTGTCGAAGTGACGTGACGTGTGAAGGTCCGCGGAGCAGCCTATTCTGCTACGATCCGCGGAGTGTAGGGCGACGGGAGATATTCAGGGTTCGAAATGATAGACAGGGTTTCAATATGACAGACAGGGTGCGGGAATGATAGATAGGGTCTTTTGGATTAAGGAGACGGGAGAGGTACTAGGACGCGGTAGTGTGTGTAAGGCGTTTTAGTGCAGTTGGAGGGCCGCTTGACAGGTTGACAGGTGGCAGGGAAGTGATGGGTAGGTAGTTGCGATATACAGATTCCTGGGTCTGAGGGATATACTGCTTCTTCTCTATTTCCCCCGCAGTCGTTCGGGCATAGTGTGGGTATTAGTGAGGATGATGGAGCGATTTGTCTCTGGATCCGATCGTCTGCTCTGTTTGGAATTTCTCGTCGCGTTTGAACGTTATTTTGTCTTTCCGTTGTCTTGCGAGCAGTGTGAGTATCTTTGGAAATTTGTCATGTACATAACAGCATCAAACCCGCATTGAAAGTAGACGAGGCTCATGCTTCTAGTCCTTATTCTTTAGAAAGGTCAAATCTTGATACGTCCTAATGCAAGGTCACAACGGCTTTGCCTTGAATACGTTCGTGTCTCTCCAGCGAAGCAGACCGGTGCAGCGATTATCTTCTGGTGATACCGCGCGACAGGAAGTCAACAAAGGTTACAAAACTCTCTGGATTGTATGCTCGAAAGCTACAAGACAAATACACAAGATCCCTTACGAAAGTGCCAAAATGACCGTTCAGCACTGGTAAAATTTCGACAGACGGCTTTGCTGAGAAGCAAGGATGAATCGAAATACATGCACAGACGCGCAGGAGAAACATCATACCGACATGTTCATCTTATCATTTCGGAGCGGGAGTAGGCACTACTCCACCGCTCGTTTCGTAGCCCAATTATGGCTGATCAATGTCTACGTCAGTCCTGACCATGGTCTCCTTTTACAAACTCCAAACGCGTACGCTAATCAACCAGCACAACACTCACTTCTTTTCCGCCGAATTCGCACCCTTCCCACTCTTACCACCCTGCTTCGTACCCTCCTTGGTAGCCTCATCAGGGTTCTCCTTCATCTTCTCCTCGCGCTCCTTCTCCCTCTTACGCTCGAGCTCCCTGACCTTCTCTGGCGGGCTGTCCTCAATCAAATCACTCTCATTATTGATGCCCGACCACTTGGGCAGGCCATCGGGGATGTCCATGACGCGCTGGCCGTAGAACATGTGGCAGCGCGGCTTGAAGTACGCCTTGTCCTCGTCGGTCTTTAGGTGGATCAACGATGGGAAGAGGAGGATCATGTTGCGCCCTTCGTCCATGATGGGGCTGTGGCAGAACGAGCAGCGCACTTTGCAGGGCAGCTTGTGCTCGATCGACTTCTCGGACGGGTCGTACCACTCCAGGTTGTGGTGGCCGTTGGTGAAGTTGATGTCTTCCTTGTGGAAGATGGCAGCCCACTGGAAGGGAGCGGCTGTAACGCGTTAGATTCAGGTATGGAAGCGTTGTGAGGGGTATCACTGACCATGCTGTGTCTGGCAGGTGGTACAATGGCAAAGCTTGCTGTCAAGAGGCTCGCGGCGGCTCAGCTGGTACTCGACCTTGCCGCAGTGGCAGTTGGCCGTGTACTTTGCCTCAAAGTCGTCGGCCTTCTTATGAATGGCGTAGGGAGCGCGCTGCTTCCACTCGGAGATACCCGTGGTCGAATCGCCGCGGCTCTGGTCTTTGTCCATTCTTTTGCCTGTTGTGGAGAAGCTGGGGAGCTGTTGTCGTGTGAGGTGCGCAGTTAGTAGGTGAGCGCGTGGGATTGCAGTGACAGTGGAAAGCAGTGGTGCGCGACGTAGAGCAATTGGAGTCAGGAACATGAAGTTGCGAGGTGTCTGAAGGAGAGAGGATATTGTTGAAAAGCAATCGCAGGGGGACTGTAATGTGTGGTGGTCATTGACATGGTACAATTATGGAGATCGCGTCGTGATGACGTCTGTCGAAACCGCGACACTCGATCCGGCAAGATCAACCCCGAGTATGCGCCTCGCGCCAACGCGCAGATAACAACAGCCCATTCGCCTGCAATGCAATGCTTTTCATGCTCGCTGAGACCGTAATTCGTTTCTTGCGTCGTGACTGTGCTTCAGCCACTTCGTATTTGCTGCTTCCTCACGCTCCCTTGAGCGCCTGAGCAGCTTCCTTCGCAGACAATCCAAACACGTTGATTAGATAATCTTGCTCTGTATACGTGTCAGCGCGACGTCACTCAGTGCCGCGGAGTAACTTACTGATATCGTTTGCAATGCGTCTCCTGACAGCCTCAAACTCCACCTCTGCCTTGTCGCGTGCGGCGTCTTGTCTCTTGGGATTGATTGTTTTGACGCGGAATTTGAACCGTCCGCTGACTGGTCGGTGATCGGACACCCTGACGCCATCATGTCTCCTGTATTCGAGCTGCTTGATCTTACCCAAGCCTCGATAGAGCAGGCGATCGCACCAGGCTGGCGAGCGCTTCTTTTCAGACGTGTCGTAGTTGTCGGTGCCGACATCGTACTTGTATGTGGGCGCGAAGTCGATCGGCATCTCGTTGAAGGCTCGTAGACGAAACCCGGGATTGCGCTTGCGAGACAGTAGCAATTGGTCACGCTCGAGAAGCTTCGGTAGGTTCCCCTGTCGTACACAATCGATAACTGTATTCCTAGGCATCGCATCGATGCGGTAGTTCAAGTCGCCGTTGAGGATGCAGATCTCGTGGTCCAGGATCATGGAGCCATCTCCACCTCCCACGAAGTGGTTGGCGCAATCTGTAGGCGAACGGTGTTTTGGCAATGGTGCAGCTTCCATGATGGAGGCGGCATCATTGTTTCGATGTGTAGTCTGCGTCTGACCTGCCGCGAGATGGCAATTTATCAAGCAGATGGACGAGTCGTCGATCAAAAAGCGAACCACCAGCGCGCCCTTGTTGCCCACGCGACCACTGAACCCGAGCTTGATTTCTGCAGCACTCACGTCGCGGATATTGTTGCGCTCCGAAGACTTGATGAATACGCAAGTGAACAAGCCAACGAGATTGGCAGTGTGAAGGAGGACATACTGCTCTCTCGGCGCGTGATCGTCCAGCACCCTAACCAGATGATCTTTCCACGCACGATACTGGTGCGACATGTGCTCATGCTCAGAGTTCTCTTTCTGCTTCTTCTTCTTGAAGAAACTTTTGGCGGTGATCTTTTTGTTCTCAAGATCGACCAACTCTTGAAAGCCAAACACTAGAACATCTGGAGGATTCTCAGGCTCAATGATATCTCGTAGGAAGTCTCGATCGCCTGATTGCCGCAGGGTGGTCGGCTTTACTGCACCTGCATTCCAAGTCATAACGCGTGCGCTCAGCTCCCGGAACTCGCAGTATTCGGAGTCACGTTGTTGCATCAAGGTTTCTGTTTAACGTTAGCGTCGATCGTAACGAGCAGGCATCCTGACTCACCAAGCCAATCGGTCTTGAGCATTCCATCCCAAATGCGTAACATCGTGTCTGTACCCAGAGAAGCGACTTGGAATCGATCTAGCTTCCAAATGCTCGTTCGGTCTGCGACGATGCCTGCAATAGGTTTGTCGTGTGCTTTCCAGTCCTTCAGAACCTTCCATGGCGAGCATGTAGTGTCGTAAACGTATATCATCCCCGTGCTGTAGCCCGCCCAGAGGTTGTCACCGACTCCTACAAGCGAGCTAATCTTGTATAGACTGACGTTGACGACGCCCAAACACTCGAAGCCTTTCTTGGCGTATATCGTAACTTTTCCGTCGATGTGGCCAAAGTAGATACGGTCTGGCTGGCTGCTGACGATGGCTCCAGAGGTCACATCGCCCACATTGAGCTGCGACAGGGTACCATCGGTCAACTGCTGGAAATGATTATGGTCGCCGGTACGCTTATACACCCGTAGCTCCTTCGAATAGGCGACCCACAATTGCGACCCTGACACAATCGAAAAGGTATGCCCTGCTCGAATTTGGTAGCTGAGAGGAGCTTGGTGTAATGATGGTGCACCAGATTCGTCGGCAGGCCATATATGTACCTTGCCTAATTCGTCCAATGACCACATCTCCCCTGCATACCTGAAGATCTTCGATATCGTCGCTCGTGAATGGGCATTCTTAGTGAACACTACACTTTGCGTCGGTATGTCAATTTCGTGCAGCTCTCCCGTGTTCATACCCAGCCATAGCCGCTTGCCCTCGTCTTCCACTTCTTTCGCGGGTCTGAAGGCCACAGCAGTAGCCTTCACGGTATCGCCGTGGCTAAGGCTCATGAGAAGTCGGCCATTGAGTACGTTCCATACGTTGGTCACGTAGCCTGTTGTACAAATGTAGTCGCCGCAGACAGCGAATAGCTTGGTATCGTATCCTGTAGGTATCCCTCCAATCGCGTTCGGAAAGACTGGAGGTCGGCGGTTCGCTTGTGATGCATCGGGGTAGTCGGTCAGGGCAGTGGTCGGTTGCTTCTCTGGCGCGCTTTCATCTTCATCCGAGTCGTATGTATAAGCCTGCGAAGCCTTTCGAGGGGGTTGTTGAGGGGGAGGAGGGGGCGTTTGCGTCGGTGTCGGTCTCCTCATCTCTCCAGACTTGCGGGGTGGTGGAGGTTCTGGGGGTCCAAGTGCTCTTGGCGGAGTAGGCGAGTGCACTGTCTGAGTCCGCCGTGGGGGCGGCAACATTCTCGCGCTGTCGTCGTTTGCCAGCGAGAGAGGCCGCCCTTGATCGAATGATCTGCGCGTAGGTACGTCTGGCGGTGCAGGTCGCTGCAACTGTACGCTCTTCCTAAGATCCGTGGTATCCTTTTCGCGTCTTATGGGCAACGTTGGGCGATCTTCCTGGCTGTCGCCATTTCTATACGAGCTCGCGGTGGGTGGTGATGTTCGTTTCGGCGGTTGATTGGTGATTCGTGAGTCTGTCGAAGCCAGCCTTTCAGCGACTGCGTGGTGTACGGGCGGGGGTGGAAAGTAGCTGTCTTTGAGTATCCCCTTAGGCTTTGACGCCATGGGTAGCTCGGGCGGAGATGGATCAGGCGCCTTTGTGCTGCCCGCGCTACTGGGCGGAGTGTTGAAGGGCGAAATGCGCTCATCTTCGGACTTGGCTGGCTCCAGGCTCGCTCTTGGCTTCGTCGCTGCTGTGTCTACAGGCTGTGGTTTTGCTGCTATCTTGGGCTTCCCTGCGCGATTAACAGGGGGTGGTGCGGACGAGATGGGCCGCTCGTTCTTGCGCGACTCCCCAGATATGCTGGAGCCTGTCGTTGTCGCGGAGAGCGGCTTCGCTTCCAGACCAGGTGTGCCATTCCTGCTCGCAATACTGAGCGGCTTCGACGCCACAGGTGTAGAGGGGGAGTCGAGCGCCGCGTGCGACTTTGGCCGAGAGGGTCGAGGCGACAGTATAGGAGGCGTGAAGCCTGCTGGTGGTGATTTGGGCGACTGGACGGTGACCTTGGGCGGGGATCGGGTGCGCGCGCGAGTCGGCGACCTGGGCGGAGAGAAGGCCATCATGGACGACGGGCGGGGCTTGAAGTTGCCCCATGGCGCCCGCAGTGTCGAGGCGCGCGGCGTAGGTCTCCCATTCCCGCTCAGGTCGTTCACGCTGGGCGAGGAGCCGTCCACATATCCACGCGGAATGTCCAGCGATATGCGCCCATCTGCCCTGCGGTTGTCCTCGGACACGGCGAGACGGTCTGCGGGGCCCGGCGAGCGTTGGCGCGGGGTTGCAGGCGCTGCGGGAGCTTTGTTTGCGCTTAGGAGGTTCTCGAACTGTGCGCGGAGGGAGGAGACGGGCTTCTGCGGGCTGGGTCAGCTTGAGTACCGCAATGATCCACCTGCTGACGTACGATGGACTCGGCCTCTTCCGAGCTGTTCTGTTGGTCCATGGCGATATTCTTCTTTCCTTGTCCTCCTGGTCAGCCAGCACCAAAGAAGGTCCTGCGGCTGTTCATCGACCGCTGGTGAGCTGCATTCATTGGGCGCGGGGGGGAGGGCAGGTGTGGAGCAGGGCCGGGCAGCGATCAGGCGCGCATGGGGGGGAAGTGGGACGCCGAGTGCAAGCAGGCGTCTGGCGAGGCGAGGCGATGAAGGGGGAGGGAGAGGGGGAGGGAGAGGGAGAGGAACGCCTGCAGGCTGAGGCGACGGTGTCTGTTCGGGGACGCGTATACGGTGTCTATGCGCAGAACGGGATCACCAGCTGCGGCGTGGGGTTGATGAGCGGGAGTGTTTCAGGTGGCCGTGCGGCAGATCGTCGCGACGGCAGCGTTAGGTAAATATGTGAATGTCTAGAACAGCGGGCCTTGTGTAAAATGTGGTCGCGCTTCGCTCCTTCTAAGATCGCTGGGCGTGTGGATGTAGTGCGGCTGCGCCGGAGTACTTGAGTAGTGAATATACAACGCATTCCGAGGACCCTCAATGTAATAATTACGCGACGCTGCAAGCCTCAAGGCAAGTCGAACCGCCCCTGCATACCTGTGCCTAAGCCCGCCATCCTCTCGTGCACCAACACCACGGCCTGACGCCCCCAGTGTCATTCGCACACTTTGCGACAAGCACTGCTGGTTCGCCAGCATCCCCGGAAGATTGTCGGCTGATTCATGGTTCACGCGGTGCTCGCATGCCTGCACCAATATCTGACCCAGTATCACATTACAGTCAAGCTAATCTCATGAAGACGCCCGTTGTATCGCACGAACGCAGTCTTTCCAGAAGCATGCATCACATGACCCACTTGCTGAGCATTCGTTGGTCATTGTTGAGCACTTTCAGAAGCAATACGACGACAGTTGCGAGGAACTCCATATGGCACTGTTCAGGCTGGCCGATGTCTTCTGTCAAACCACGCAATTCCTAGAGTATTCAACCCACATAACCTTAGAGAGGTCTTGCGCACACAATATGTATCAACGATACCAGATCTGAGTTCTGTCACACGGATTAGATACCTAGAATTCCTTCTGGAGAACGATTCTGGGATGTCTGCTGCCACCTGTCCATCTCCCGTCGTCAATTGGAGAGTCGACTTGCCGAAGTATTTACTAGCAAGATTCGCGCCGACATAAGAAATATTATCTCGATCTCCGCCCTCAATACGTTGATCCAGAGCCCGCGAGCTGCTGAGGTATGATTGGGAGCTTCGGAGCCTGCTAATGGTAGACTCAATTGACCTAATAGGTTATAGCCCTACAGCCACGTCACATGACCCACTCCAGTATCCTATGTATATCTAGGTATATATGTTTATATCAGATCTCAGGTAGAGAAGTAATCCACCACGTCGATTGCTATCGGCCTCGAGCTCCCTACAGTTCTAAATGAAAATAGACTTATTGTGTGTACCTAGGTAAGCAACGCGAAACTACGCTAGCGCGCGTACGACTTTACCATGCCTCACGTCCGTTTCTTCGCCATCAACTCCCACAGCGCACGCCAACATGGTTTCTGCAGCACGTCTGCCTGTCCAACGGCTATCAGCACTGCGTGTCCTGACCAGACAGTCATGTGCGTTCTCTGTCTCTTCCCAGTTCCTGTCTCCGTTTACGCAGCATTCCAACAGGCTGTTCAGGCGCGCTCAGCACCAAAACGCCCTCTCGCCCTCTTCTACAGATACGAAGTCACCGCACTGTAAGGACCCCTACCAGATTTTACATGAACTGATTACGCCCGACCTTGAAACGCGTACCGTTGTTTTGACGAACGTCAACATTCTTGCAATCGAGGATGATTTGCGTGAACTTTTCGCAGAATCCGGCTTTAGATAGTGTGTATTTGTGACATATCAAACGCGCGATCATGGCCCTGACCCAGTTAAGCCAACGCATTATTATGTTCTACCAGGGTACCACCGGTAATAATTTTGGGCGAGTCACTGTGGTTATGGCTGATGAATCTACGGCGAAGGCCGCTGTGGACGAGCTTGACGGAGCACCACTATTCGACAGGAGACTCGTCGCCAGGCTGTTTGACATAGAGCTGGCTAGATTAGCACAGCCACGGCAAACCAAAAGTGCTACCTCGGGCTGGGTAGCATCAAGGACCCAGTATATGAATAGCTTTCGTGCGCCGCTCATGAGCCCTCCAAAAAACATATTTCGTCTAGTACGCGAGGGGCGAAGAGTGGTAATGGATGTTCCTCAACAAGCCAACTTCTTTTTAAGCGACACCTCTGCATTGTTTTACAATTACAATGTGGACGCTGTTTCATTGGAGGTCGTCTACGAACAGAAAAGCTCTAAGTCTCGTAGGAAATGTTGGCATGTCGATTTCTCGACTCGAGAAAAAGCTGACGACGCCGTTCGTGTTTTCCACAAGTTCAAGTACAAGGGATCTCGGCTCCAAGTGGCCAAATACCAGATTCCACTGAAGTATCTCGGTGCATCATGGGATTCAGGGCTCCCGGGGGCACATTTTTCTGGACGAGATCAAGGGAGTGCTGTGGGCACCAACTATGAACATGTGAGTCTTGCTCTACGTACATCGGTTATCTTGTGTGCGACAAGACTCAGACTTGACATTAATCTTTGATGGCTACTCGTTCTGTAGGTGCAAGACGAGATATTCGCGAAAGCCATCCTGGGGAAATGTGACCGCAAGCTTTGGGTCCCAACACGTACCTACCAGGAAGACACGCTGTGGCAAAGCACGGTAAATCCCAACTCGCCATTCGAGAACTCATCGATGCTGTCCTGCCTAGTCAGAACGTACAAGCGAGACACCATAATGGCTTAGCTCTGCACTCCACGAGCAAGCTATGATATCAGTGGAGCTAATACAGTACGCCGAATCCTAGCCTTCATGATGCAGCGTTGAAATATCCGCTCACATGGCTTCACTCGACATCGACAGACCCGCGGGATGGCTGCCGCACTGTGGGTATTTCCTTGGTCCTGGAAAATGCAAGTTCCGGGCCGAGCTGGGTGAGGAACGTTTCGGAATGTCCATCACGGCGACATCTATGCTATGTGTGACGTATTATACCGCGGTCGCGAAGATGGCGATTCAAAGGCTTTCGTCCACATCGACATCACAAGCGAACAGAGAAGATGTAAATGGGGCTGAGAGGATAAATTTTTAGCGATCCGATTCAAGTACGCACTGCATATAGAACAGGTGTTAATGAAGAGTGCAAACACCTAGTGTAGTGGAAGGACAAGCCAAGCAGTCAAGACGCGCAAATTCAGCGCAGCAAAAGCGGTATAAATGGGTGTAGGTAGCGCCTGTTGAAGGGCGTGGCGCTGTTGAAAGGCCAAAAATAAAACATCTCGTCTAAAAATCCCAAGCAACGCATCGTAACAGAAGTGACCGCCGTGGGGGTTTTCTTCCCCCCTCTGTAGCCCAAACCCATTCCCCGTGGTGTGTGGGAGGCTTCCCATTCCGTGTTCATATGCAGAGTGATGAACTCTGCGCCGTAACGCCGTTTCCCATGCTGATCCGATTGGTGGTATATAGAGCACATGTGGTATGTATATGTTGAAGTTTTAAGGTGACGCTACGCTCTGTAGCGACTGGGTGGTGTTCGATCGCACACGCCAAACATACCTTTTTTTTTTATTTTACTTTCGGCGATTACTTCCTGTTGATCAAGCTCAAGAACTCCTCGCGGGTTTTCGCAGCCGAGCGCATGGCGCCCAGCATGCAGCTGGTGGTTGTGCTGGCGCCGGTTTTCTGCACGCCGCGCATCACCATGCAAAAGTGGCTGGACTCTACCACCACGGCGACGCCCTGCGGCTGCAGCATCTCGGAGAGCGCGAGGGCGACTTGCTTGGTCAGGCGCTCTTGGACTTGCAGGCGGCGCGCGAACATTTCGGCGATGCGGGCGAGCTTCGAGAGCCCGATCACACGCCGGTTGGGGATGTAGCCGATGTGCATCTGTGGGGGTTGTTAGTTGGTTGGTGAATCAGGAAAGAAATGGTTGAAAAAGCTTACCTTTCCGGTGAAGGGGACGAGGTGGTGCTCGCAGAGGGAGAAGATCTCGATGTCCTTAACGATGACGAGCTCGTCGTGGTCCTCGTGGAAGACAGCGCCGTTAACGATGTCCCGCAGATTCTCCTCGTAGCCTTTGGTGAAGAACAGCATAGCCTTTGCATAGCGCTCCGGCGTGTCGAGCAGGCCCTCGCGGTCGGGGTCCTCGCCCAGACATTCCAGCATGGTCCGCACCGCGCCCGACAGCTTCTTCAGGTTCTCCGCCTTCTCTTCCTCGGTGGCCTCCTTTCTGTTCCGCGTGCCCTTGCTGGGCCAGCTTAGCCCGTCGAAGTCGATTGTGGGGTGCTGTGTGTAGGGGCTGTGGGCGCGGCTGGTGGCCAGCGGGGTCGCCGACTCATAGTGGTCTTCGTCGTCCATTTCGCCGTTACGGATCATGTGTTTGTTGTGGATGCTGCTGCCGTTGGTGTCGGCGGTGGAGCCTTTGGCGCTCTCGGTGAAATAGCTGTTCGGTCCGTCGAAGTTGACTACTTGTCGGCCGCGTTCGGAGAGCTGGATCGCGTGGTGGAGGCTTTCACGCTCTTTCTGGTCGCGAGACTTGATTGAATTGACCGACTTCTTCAACGGCGAGCTGACGTGCGGTTGCGAGCCACCGTTGACGTGCGAGGGGATAGCATTAGGCTTTGTTTGCTCGTCCATTTGGAATAGTTTGGGTGGGGTTGACAGCAAACTTGTAGGGCGGATGCCTGTGGATGTGGTGGTGGATGTGGTGTAGGAACGGCCGGGAGGAGTTGGTTGCCAATGGCGTGCTTGAGTGGATAGAGGAGCAGGCACAAGTGCCAGGGCAGTATACAGAGTCAGACGGGCGCATCTGGGGCGCTGAGCCGCGGGCGGCCATATTCCTACCTCTTTTT
The DNA here is from genome assembly GCA_002116315.1 of Epicoccum nigrum. Lineage (NCBI taxonomy): Eukaryota > Fungi > Ascomycota > Dothideomycetes > Pleosporales > Didymellaceae > Epicoccum > Epicoccum nigrum. Next base: position 878,413 of record KZ107850.1, read on the forward strand.
TTTGGCCGAAAGGGTGTTAGGCGGGGCTAAAGCCGATGACGCTCGCGCTCTCTGGTGGGACGCAGCCAAGCCGTTTACGGGGTCCTGAGGTCCTGAGGTCCTCATCTAGCAGGAACTCCCCGAAGCACCAGACAACATCCATCACCACACTCGCAGCCCGCCCCATCGCCAACATCACCGACGCAGCTATGTGACATGCCCTGACACCCGCCTCGTTCACTCCAATATTCACAGTGCTGTCGCTAGGACGGTCATGTCGTTTTGGCCGCCTTGAACGGCGCCTGCTGGGCGCAGCTCTCTACTCACCGCGGTCAGCATTGCTCCGGTCAGCTGTCCTGGCTGCCTCCGTAGGCAGTATACGTCGCAATGGAGGTCGACATAACATCGCGTTTGCAGTGCGCGCCTCACCGTCTCGACAGTCAGTCATGAGAGAAGGGAAATGGGGTGTTGCATTGTTGGAGGGGCTGATGGGCCATGTCCCACGGCGTTGACGCGTCTTGCGAAGCAACAGTATTTACTCTAACCTGCAGCCGTGATTGATCGCATCCCTTGATCTTGGCTGTTAGGCCGCTACGACACCCTTTGCTGGTCATGCCCTTGGATCGAGGGGCCGGGGGACAGACAGCCTGCACACCTATCACTTTCTCGCTTTGAACATATCCTGAACGGGTAAGATGCGCGTCGCTGTCGGTTGTCTACCATCGCTTGAGCACGTCGGGAGCAATCTCGCGCCTGCACGCTTGCAGTGCGCAGACGACTCACCTGCCAGCTTGGACTGCTCTACTGGGTTCGCAGCACTGTCGCGAGACTACTTGAAACGGCGAACAAGCGCACTCCATCACCCTGGACCAGCGTGACCTTTGGTCTCTCGCGCGTCCTTGGGGAGCCTCCCCCCACCAGAGGTTCTTTCTTCCTGCCGCCACCCTCGATCCGACTTCCAGTTTCTGCAGCCATCAGAAAACCACCAAGGCTAGATGGGCCATGTCCCTCATGCGCATGTCTGTTGTAGTTTGCCACATGCGTGTATTAGATAGCTATAGTGACTGGTTGTGGACGTGGACATGCGCAAAACCGCAAGATGGCAAAACGAAAATTGGGAGGCGCGCATTCGCAAACCGCAGGCTGGGCATCAGCGTCCTCGTGTGGCTTGGACAGGCTCCAAGAACTGCTCTCAACAGCCCTGGAGCCCTCGCTGCGGGTCACGAGGCTAGCGTTAAGCGGGAGGAAAAGGCGGCGGCTCGAGGTCGTTGCCGCAGCACCATCATCACTGAGGAGACGCACCCCAGCTGTGCATCTTCAGCTGCGTTGTGAGGGCAGTCCCGTCACAGTTATTGTTGTTCCTAGCTTGGTTGGTTGCGTCTTCCGTCATCGGGCCCAAGACAGGTCGCGGCTTGCCGGTGGAGATTCTGACGCTCGGTCCGGCTGTGACACTCAGACTCCCGCCTACCTTCTGAAAGCTGCATCTACCCCAGTTCTGATGAGACTCCCGCCTACATGGCTGGGTTGCGACGAACCCAGGATATAGACCAGTGGAGACCAGAGGAAGTGTCTGTGAGGGACAGCGACAGAAGCAGGGAACGGCCCCACGAGCGCATCAACGACCCACGGCCGTCGTCACCTACGGCACGCGCTGCAAGAGACACGCCCAGGCGCCCACACGAGGCCGACACTCGCTCGTTGGCAGAGCACGCCGGAGCGCGTTCGCGCGAAAGGAGCTTGAGTAGGGATCCAGTGCGCCGTCACGGTAGAGGGGCTTCCAGAGACGACCGCCATCGAGCCTCGCGGAGGGAACCCAGCGCCGACAGGGCCTCGCACTCGCACCGGCACCACCACCACCATCGCGACCATCGCGACACAACACCATCTTCAAAGCGCCATCGCAGCCGCTCTGCATCTCCAAGAGACAGCCACAAGCGTGTCAGGCGGTCAAGAAGTCGTAGCACCGTGCGCTCGAGGTCGAGGACGCGCCGCGCAGACTCGACGCATCGCTCAAACAGGGCGTATTCCCCACGCCCGCTGCGGTCTGACCGCGACCATACAGCTCAAAGACCGTCCGACACATACGTGCCGCCGTCTGCCCGGCGCCGCTCGCCATCTGTCGACTCCCACTACAGGCACCTTTCGCATCGAACACGTAAACGCTCCATCTCGCCTGCGAGGAGTCTTAGACGTGGCTTGAGTCCACGAAGGTCTCCCCCACCTAGCAGAATTGCTGGCCGAAGTGAAACCTCCGTCGTGAACCCCCACGAACGACACCGTCGACACCATACCAGCCGCGAACGGAGTGATAGTCGTGCATCTAGGCGCGCTAGGTCACCCTCTCCACGCCGCAGACGGTCTCCTCCGCCACCAAGGAGGCACTCACCGCCTCGAGCACGTAGAGAACGTTCTCCTCGAGGCTCAAGTCGTCGGTCTCGGTCACCTGCTTTGTCGTCCCGGCACGGCAGTGCAAAACCTTCTCGCCCTACTTCCAGACGAGATTCGCCTGCACCTGCATCCGGCTACAACTCCGACACCTCTAATAGCAGAGCAGACGACACCAAGATGAGGGGAGCTTACCATCATCAAGGACGCGGAGGCCCAGGTTATGGGCACTCACCTCCGTACCATGGTGGTAGAGGAGGCTGGAATGGGAACCAGTATTCTAATCAAGGGTTAGTCACCGATTCTCCAGCGACTTTGAATTTCTCTTACTGACACGCGACAGATCTCCCATGCATGGCTACTCACCCAACCACTCGCCTTACCATCAAAGTCAGAGTTATTTGCCTGGCTACCCTTCGAATCAGCCCCACCCTCAGAACGGTTATTCCAGTGGCCCATATCGAGGGGGCCGTGGCAACCCTTACAATGGTCCTGATCGCCGACCGTCAGGACCTGGTCCTCACTCGACCTTCGGCCAAGGTGGAAGGGGTCGCGGTGTAGCACCAACGCAGTTCTCTAACTTGTCATGGACCCCAGCGTCTGGGACCAGAGGCGGCAGGCCTGCCACTGAGGCACCTCGCCCCAATCCTCCAGCTGTATCTACGACGACCGAAGCTGCGTCTGTTGATGCCGACGACAACCCTTTCCGTCCGTCGAAGGACTTACGAGTAGAAGATGAGGGGCAAAAGGAAGAAAAGAAGATGCCGCCCCCAACGAAGCCTACTGCTACCTCTCCCACACAGCCAAAATCTGGATTCAGCTTTTCATTGAAGACAAAGAACCCCGTACCGGTCGCCAGCAAAGCTAAGCCAGAAGAGCCTGAGAAGGTTGAACAGAGGTCAAAAGAGTCCTTGCTAGAGCCTAAGAAAGACCTTGCAACTCACGACTCTCGCCATTCCTTGGACGTTCGAAGCGACCGCGACCGCGACCGCGACTACAAGTACGACCGTGAGCGTGATCGGGAGAGAGATCGAGACCGAGATCGAGACTTCCGTGAGAGAGACCGGCGGTACGATTACCACGATCGACAACCAGCGTACAGAGATCCTCGAGATAGAGACCCGCGAGACAGAGATCCTCGGGACCTGCGAGATCCGCGAGATGCCCGAGATCCGTACTACCGTGAAAGGGAAAGGGATTACAGAGACCCTCGCGACAGAGACCTGCGCGACCCTCGGGACATTCGAGATGTCAGGGATCGTGACCCACGAGATCTACGCGACTCTCGAGATCTGAGAGGCCATAGAGACACGCGAGATCCGAGAGATGTACGCGATATTCGTGATCACAGAGAGCCATACCCACCGCGTCGACCGGACGACCGCCGGCTTGACTCTCGCATTGACACTCGTCTTGACACTCGTCACGACCGCCGACCACCGCCTCCCGTTGTGCCGAAAACTATCATGGTGAAGAGGACGAGAACCAAAGAGCGACCAACACTGTCTGCCGACTTTGCGGCCTCGGAGTCTGTGTACTACCGAAAACCGGGCAATGAGTCCGTCGTTGGTTCCGGCACATACGGTAAAGTCTTCAAAGGCATCCATGTCTACACCAAAGACCAGGTTGCACTCAAGAAGATCCGGATGGAGGGCGAACGCGATGGTGTAAGTTTTCCACGAACAACCTGTGCTGATCATGTGCTGATGATCTCTAGTTCCCCGTTACTGCCATTCGAGAAGTCAAGCTTCTGCAGTCTTTGAACCACGACAACATTGTCAAGCTTCGCGAGGTCATGGTCGAGAAGAACGACTGTTATATGGTCTTTGAGTATCTGTCGCACGATCTGACAGGGTTGCTGAACCATCCTACTTTCAAGCTCGACGAATCACACAAGAAAGATCTCGCGAAACAGCTTTTCGAGGGTCTGGACTACCTCCACCGGCGAGGCGTGCTGCATCGCGATATCAAGGCGGCCAACATCCTGGTCTCCAACACTGGACAACTTAAGCTTGCAGATTTTGGTCTCGCCAGATTCTACGCTAAGAGAAGCAAGCTCGACTACACCAACCGTGTCATCACAATCTGGTACCGTTCGCCAGAGCTGCTACTGGGTGAGACACAATATGGTCCTGCCGTGGATATTTGGTCAGCGGCGTGTGTTCTCGTCGAGATATTCACTCGCCACGCCATCTTCCCTGGCGACGGCGGCGAGATCAACCAACTCGACAAAATCTACAACATCCTCGGCACACCCACAAAGGAAGACTGGCCTGGCATAGTCGATATGCAATGGTTCAACCTTCTCCGCCCAACCGAGCGCAAACCCTCCACCTTCGAAGAAAAATATCGCCACAAACTCAGCCCCATGGCCTTCGAGCTCCTCAGCGCCATGTTCTTGTACGACCCCTCTGCGCGCCCCACCGCCGCTGACGTTCTGGAACACCCCTTCTTCGCTAGCGAGCAGCCGCCGCCGAAGCGCGCGGAGGCATTGGCGCAGCTGGAGGGCGACTGGCACGAGTTCGAGAGCAAGGCGCTGAGGAAGGAGAAGGAGCGCGAGGCCAGGCGTGCGGCGCGGGAGGAGGGGAAGAAGGAGGATGGGAAGAGGAGAGCGGATGCGACTGATAGCGAGAGGGAGGCGAAGAGGGTGAAGAGTAGTGAGGCGCATTGAGTTAGGGTCTGGATGCTTTGCAGATAGTTGTATATGAGTTTGAGATGGTATTAATCGTACGATGGTAATCTTGAGCTTATGGGCGGATTGTGCAGTATGAGATTAAAAGTGAATGTGGCGCCTCATTGTGCATGTTGACAACTTATGCCGTATCATAGGCGGCGATAGACAGGACTGATGAAGTATTGGGTGGAAAGCAAGCTTGCTGTTACTCTCTACTTACACTGGTCGAACTTGACTTCTTACTACCTCGTTAACCCCCTATCACCTCTCTACATCCCTGACATACTTTGAAATCCTCATCAAGTGTTCTCGTACAACGAGGCAAGAGCGAAGTGAAGAGCAGACTTCAGACAAGTGAAGGCGAAAGGTCTCCAGCTGTAGCTGCACAATAGCACGCGGTATTGTTGTAGTGAAGGCTGCGCAACTACGCCCAGACGTTACATAATTCGAGGTGAATGCTGCAGGCCGCCTACTTGAGAATACTAAAGCTGTTTCTACTGCCAGACAGCACTGCAACTCTTTTCCCGCTACAATCCACTTCCAGGAAGCTGGTCTTTTTGCACGCCCTCCCTCAGGGACACGACTACGACATCAACACACCAGATCACCTACCTGAGTCAACCCAAGAATACTAGTTGTATCACATCCGACCTCAACACAGTAAGTACGCGTTTGCTCTGGTTTCGCTAAATGTTAACTTGTTCTCAGGCTACCATCATCAGAGAGAACCGTGCTGAGGAAGTGGGCACTGGCGCTCACAATGCGGCTGAAGAAAGGGCGGCTGGTCCCGCTCCAATGGCAGAGGGTAAGAATCTCCTGACTCATTTCGAGCATCGCTAACCGTCCAAGAGGGTGAGGCGAGCACTCCCCAATCCCAGCCTGCTGCGTCCGCGATCTCTCCTACCACCACCAAGCGTCCACGCAGCATCGACGCCTCGTAAGCTTTCAAGTGCTTGCATTTTGACCCCTTACTTACTTACATGCAAAGAACAACGATAGAACCTTGTCGCTCGCCTAAGGCTTAAACGTTCTCTCCGGAAGCCACCTCGCCGCACCTCGTATGAACTCCCTGGTCCCAGTCCACTTAGAAACGTGGTCAACGCGTCTTCGCTGGAGGTCGTTCGAGGGGAGAAACGCAAGGCTGCCGAGGAGGAAGAGGAGGGTGAGTCAGGGGGAGCTGGGCGCGGCAAGAGGCGCAGGAAGGGCAAGGAGAGGAGTCAGGAGAAGAAGTGATGAGTCTCTATGGTAATCATTTGATATCTAGCATCTAGCGTGGCTAAGAATCAGTATTACTGCTCTCCATGTACGGCTACATTCTGCTCTAAATGCCTAGACTCTGCAACCTGAAGACCTCTGAGGACTACAGAAAGGTGAGGCAACTTAGGAACCCTTGCTTATTCTTAGTGCAGTCGTCACGGTTTAATATCAAGTTGTGATCATTGAGCAATAGCTTTGTGTAGTTGGTTCATATCTGGCACTGTTTTCGTCATGGAAGAGCTGCTCGGAGAGGCACGTCCACTGCTTGCTTAAGTGGAGGATGGATGATTCGATGGCCTTTAGCGGAACGGAATGGACTCTGTACTGTGGTAGGCTATGTATTTCTGCTATAGCGTGCACACGTCCATGGGAGCCTACATGCATACTACAACGTTTGTGCATGTGGGTGTATCGGCTGTTTCAATCGCGTAGAAGTACTTTTGTGTTCTTGTATCGCTAAGTGCTAGGTGCGTGTATTGTATTGTAGAATGTAGAAGTACTTTCGCGTTCTTGTACTGGGTGCGCACGTGTTTGTTGCGGTGAGAGTAAACACTGCAGCCACGCACGCAGGTAAGTACACTGAAGCTGCTTCCACCGCCTCCAATACGCTTTCCCTCCACCATTGCCGCTAGCTTCAAGATGGTAACTACACATCCGCCCTGGTTCAATTCTGCCCCGCGCTATAGGTTAACAACACTCTTGAGCAAGGCATTGATCCCCAGCTTCAGGCTGACATTGACGCGGTAGAGGCCATCATTGACAAAGCGGTTGAGGCCATTCGCAACGCCGCTCGCGACGGCGTTCCAAGGGTCTTGCAGCAAGCTGTGGAGCGTATGTCAAGGACTCTGACCACAGAGGGTGAGAATTCCTAGCTAGATCTAAGCATCGCTAAACTGCACAAGTCCAAGAGGGTGCTGCCACAGACGGCGAACTCCAGGGCCCAGAGAGGAAAAGATCACGGTCCAGCGACGCTTTTCACGACTCTTCTAGCGCGCAGCCAAAGCCTTCTTCTATGTGGGATACAGCAGTTATACCGTCAACAGGCGGTCGTGATTCTTGCTAGGATGGCCGACCCTCACAGGAGCAGCCTTTGTAGAACGAGTGACAGCACCATTTGACAGTTGTCTTCCGAGATCCAACAACGACCGGGACACAAGGGTCAAACCTCTTCCTCGACCCCGACCGGCACCCAATCCACTACCCTCAGATCGTTACAGTCCACAGCCGCGTTACGGCCAGATGAATGATCGAGACACAAGGGCTAAATTCCGCTACAAGCACTTTCTCCTCCACCTCCGCCAAGTGGGCATCGCGATAAGCAACGGCAAGAAGCGAGGAGCCATAGTAGTCGGAGTGTTGAGACACAGCACCGTGCAATACTGCATCACTCTTTCAGAATGGGTTGTCACAGGCTCTATAAGTGCGAACGGCTAACCAAGCTACAGCATCTGAAACTACGACATTGAGGGTATGCCAATAGGAGCAGTGTGGACGAGTTAAGGCGCTAAAAGTAGCACTGCTATTTCCTGGGACGCTATATAGGCAAGGAATTAGTGTTTCCTCTTTTCGATCGCCTGCTAGAGTCATACCGAAAAGCGTACCTTGACCATCTCGCGCAGCATGATCAACCTCCAGAGAGACTGCCTGACTATTGGTAAACCTGCTTGTGCTACTAGGAAGGCGGAGTCTATGAGCCTACGGCAAGGATGACGTACAAACAAATGTTGAGATTGTTACGAAAAGGGTGGCACTTGATGGTGCTCTCTGTGCATGGGAAATTACTACTACTCGGACTGACTGTGCGTGCAAGACACCTTTTCCAGCAAAATACTAGCTAACAGCTCTGAGCTCAAAGATAATCCTTGTTCAGCCTAGTTTCCTGGCCATTTTTATATGTGTCTTTGCGGCACTAGAGTGGTGTGCTATGGCTATTTTCACTGTGCACCGTACTGTTCTACAAGGCAGAGGCGTGCTGTTCTTTTTCTTGCTGAGCAGGATACTGTGAGGAACAGTCGACCGACACAGGTCCAGTTCTTTTTTCGGCTCTTGATTGAGCACACCGTTTTGAAAAACGATGGCTAAAGGCACCATAGCAATTCTTCTCGAGATATAGTTCGCAAAGAACGTGTTTTGCACGCATTGCACTTGTCTGGGAAAGAAGTGATTCATTGACACTGGTAGTCCATGAAAAGTTCGGTTGATTCAAGCCTATGCTGCCAGTGCTTCCAAAATCACAAATTCTGTATCGAATTTCGGCCTTCAATCATCAGGTGAAGTGTACATTCCAATCTTAATCACACCTATAAGTTCTCCGTGCTCCTGCTCGGCTACTGAGGTGCTATAGGCTACACCATGTCAGCAAGACCATTGCGCAGAGAGAGTGACAACTTGGTACCTTGCAGCGGGGGCCTGTACGTCTGTACCCTAAGCCTTCGCCTCGTCAGCTCGCGCAGCTTCATCATATCCCACGGTCTCCTCTTGCGCCTGCTTACCCTCATCCTGCATCTGCTTGCAAACCTGCTTGTGTTTCTTCCAATCCTTCTTCTGGCAGTCGGGCGAGCAGTACTTCACCGTCTTGCACTTGGCACACTTGAGCAAGGAGTTTCCAGCCTTAGTCGAAGCAGCGCCGCACTTGAGGCAACCCGCCTTCTGCGACTGCGTAGCTTGGGTACGTGGAGCAGGAGGGGAGCGATCCGGCTCTGCAGACCCCATCGGCTTAGCGAGCTGGTCAAGGACAACTCCCAAGATCCCATTGAGCAGCGAGAGCATACGACGGTATCCTTCCTGGAGCTGACCGTCCTGGCTCTTAAGAAGCACCTGCTCGAGGACCGCGGCGAAGCGCTCTTTCTTGACAGGCTATCGTAGATTAGAAAGGCTATCCAATATGCATTCAAGTTCGTAGTGGACTTACCTCATCAAAGTGATTCTCCTCCATAATCTCGAAGATTTCCTTGATCCGCTCGACGCAAGAGATGTGGGACATGTTGAGTCTGTTGGTGGAATCGAAGTACGCGAGCAAAGTGGACCATTGGCGAACGATGGTAGTAAGAAGCTCGTAGTTTGGGTGGTCGGTTTTGAGGGTGCTGTTATACTGCGGGAGGAAGATGGACCAGTGCAGTTTAGCTTATTTGATGTGAGCGAGCAAGTACTCGAAGGTGTTGTTGATAATGCGGACGCGTTTTTGGGGTGGGAATCGATTGGCTGTCTCCCAGGGAATCGAGGGAGAGTCTCTGTCTACAGGCATGTTTGCGGTGGAAGTAGTAGGCGGTGTGTTGAGCTAGTTGATTGGGGTGGGATGGGTGTTTGTGTGAGTACAAGGAGTCGGCAGACAAGCAAGATTTTGTAAGGGCAGTCGAGTAGTTAGTTTGAAGAAGCGGGGTATAAGTGAAGTGAAAAGGGAAGTAGCGGGAAGTGGAGAAGAATCGAGCACTCTTAGCTTCCATGCCTTCACTTAAAACTTTGTTGCCACTGCAATTAATTAGAAAAAAATGTTGTGTCTTTAACCTATAGAGATTCTCATTTGTCTACCTCCATACTTTCTCGTGATCGCTCGCAATATACAACCCGCTCATTAAAGAGCCCCACTCGTCATTTGTAGATATAGGATGCCCTTGCCCTTCCATCTGCTGGCAAGAAATCTTCATCTCATAGACGCGTACACTATCTCCTAGCGCGCGTACTATACATCACGACCTTTCTTGAGATTGGAGGTGCAGATTGGTTCTGGTATTAATTCATATAGTGCCTCCTGAATTTTCAGCCTTGCCTTGGAGTGATAGTAACCATGGCATGATTTACCCTAGATATACACGTTCTTGCTGCATGTTCACAGTGCAAGACTACTACACCCTACCTGCTGCCACACATCCATCACAAGAAATCATGTAGATGTCTTAGGCTCCTCGCTTCTAAGCTCGTCCAATAGCGACTTCTTCCTAGCTGCCATAACAGTATAATATTTCTTAAAGCAAGCAAGTTGAACAGGCTTCAGCTTACCCTCAAATTCCTTCGGAAAAGTATCCCATTGACGAATAACGATCAGAAGGTGCTGAGCGCTCGGAGAGGCTTCTACATCAACAAGCTTGGTGCGGAATTGCTCGAGGATGACGCATTGGTCAGACGTGATAAGCGTGTCTTCGAACTGCTCAAGGAAAGTACACCATATATCCATGGCGAAAGTATGAAGATTGGTGGATGTTTGAGTGGCTGGCTGGCGAGGGTTCTGTGATGGAGCGGTGGGGGTAGTAGCCGCCATGCCCGCTAGTTTGGTGAAAATTGGGAGGTTGAGTACAGGCGGGTGCTAGAAGGGTAAGTAGGTTAAGAGAATTTAGGAAGGCAGTAAAAAACTAATAAGAAAATTCAAGTCTACTTAAGTAGTAAAGGAATATGTACTCATAAGTAGTGCAGAGCATGCTCTACGACATCTCCCCTCTTCCCTGAGTGGCTATTTAGTATGCAAGTCCTAAGTGATTTACCCCAAAAACACATCTTTTCCTTGCAAAGTTGCAATGCAAAACCAATTCGTCCCGACTAATTCCACACATCCATGACAAGAAGCTATTCACTTAGACTTCTTGCCAACATCTCTATCCTTCATCAACTTCTTCAACCCCAACATAGACTCGCTGCACTACTTAAAGTACACAATCTGGAGAGGCGTAAGCGCGGCGTTGTCGAGTGCCTTGAAGCAAATATCCCATCGAAGAATAACACAAGGAGTGGTCTCATATCGGGGCGTGCGGAATCTCAGACAGCCTCCTGCCAAGGCGGCCTCGGTGATGAACTTCTCGATGACTTTGTATTGCTCAAGTTGGAGAAGCGTGCCGCAGATGTTTAACTACTCAAGGAAACACCACGTGCACTTTTCGACATTGTTGATGAGACGAAGCGCAGGTGAGCCGGGCGCTTTGCTCCAGGGTGGGACGAAGGATATAGGCATAGGCCATGGCGGGGGTGAATGGTTGGCATGTTGGCTGGGCTGGTGGAGATTGGGAGGTTGAGTATACGTGTGTATGCTGGTAGAGCGAGTGGATATAGAATATGTAGGAGGGTAATGATATATAAGAAAGGAAATCCAGTCCAGTCAAGCCGTGAAACGACATGGGGCACAGCAAAGTCTATACTGACAGGAGGTATTGAAAGGACCTCCATTTCTCTCCCCTGAGTGGCTATGTGGTATGTAAGTCGCGATTGAAACTGTTGACTTCTATCTCTACACAATGCCGCTATGCTCTGTACCTCACAACAACGCTCATAGTATCATCTAGCAAGCAGCTCTCAAACTTTGCAGAAGAATAGTATAGTAGTCTGCTGATTCAGCTGCTGTACTATCGTCTGTAGACTAGCCGGCTTGCGTTGTTGCTTTTAAACGCTATAAGATTGTGGACTCGAAAAGCGCACGTCTCTTTTCTTATGTAATTCCAAGCGAAAGTATGCACATGGATCTACACAGCAGCCCTCCTGTTAGCTATTGGGGTTAACCTTTAAGCACCTGAAGATTATACACTGAGCGAAACACGCGAAGAAGAAAACGTTGTTCTGTTATCACTTACTTATGCATAGATTTGTATATGTTGCAAAATTTCCGTATGTGCTTACCTGATGCTCTGGCGTGGCTGTGTAGCTAGCGAATTTGATAATGACTCTAGACTGAACGCCTCGCCTTATATTGAAGAAAAAAAAAAACACACTGCGGATCTGACAGCGTGTAGCTAAATAAGCAGATATCTTGTCAGGACATAGTGTATCTTTATTCTACCCACAGGCATAAAGCCCATCGCTCCAGACGAATTCACGGGATCAATAGCCGTAATCTGCCGGAGTGCCATGGTTTGTTTTCTACGACCATCTGAGCCTTGACTTATCTGGCTGCAGCCCTCGTAGCCTAAAGAAGCATAGCTTGTATGACAGGAGACCAAATGTTTCTCCTGAAATTATTACTTGCGAGACTGTGATGTATAAGACGAATGTAGATGCGAGGCAGCAATTCTAAGAGTATTCTATTGGCCGTGCAGACCTACAGACAGTCAATCAAACCCCATCAGGAACATCGACATTTAAAACATGTTCCGAGCTACTGCCAGCTCACTCATACTTTCTGAACTGGGTGGTGAGCTCGACAGAGCGCATGGAAGACTCAAGATGCTAACATGACCCGTGCCACGCATCGTGTGGTATGCTGCTCTGGAAAAGGCGAAAGAAAGCGGTCTGCGATAAGTGAAGCGGTATCATGAGGCGATGCCCTGGGCACAGAGATTCAGCGGCTCCAAGAATGAATTGTGGGGAGAAACTCAAACCTGGAGCTGATGCGTAGACTTGCTTGAAAAGGAATTGCCATGCATATCTCTTCATCAGAACATCCACCTTGTACAACTACGTGCATGTCTTGATCTCTGACACTCCAGTATTCAAGCACCTTTTGAACGGATCTCGATGACTCCGGTTGATGTGCACTTACCCATGACCGCGATCGAAACGCCCACGGTCAAACCAATTGTTATCAAACTCCACCACAGCTAGTCATACAACATCACTTCGTAGACACTACTTGCTTAAGACCGAGTCATCTCCTACCCCAGAAAATGCACTCTGAATGCCCCCTCATCGAAATTCTCCGTGAGCATGGCAATTACCGCGCCGAATTGCGATCGACACAATCTGACTCGCTGACCGTTGAGTATGATTTTCAGGGTACCGTGCACTATGACGAAGGCAAACGCGGTCAGCATGGGGAAGTGAGTCGTGCATCGTATCGTTCGGCAAGCACGGCGAAGGAAGATCGCTTGGAATTACCTTGTCCAGTAGTGAGCAAGATGTTGTAAGATTGACGTTTGATGTGGAGAGCATCATTTCGAAATCAAGCACGTGTTACGGATCCCCGCGGACCTGTACGACATGTGTGGTGTGGCGCTGAGGTGAGAAGAGCCTCAAGGGTCTTTGAGCGTCGGCCGTTACGTAGTGGCACAGTGACTGCGTTTGCTGCGTTACGATCAAGTTCCGACTACCGCGCCCGTTGGAAAACGTTACAAATGCATGCTAGGTCCAATGATTCTGGTTCCTTGGAGACGCGAAGAGTACCAGATAATATGACTGACTGCTCCCTGTGACGTGTTGCTGAGCGAATAGGTCCGTTGCAGTGGACGACATGCTGCATGTTCATGCAACTGCACGAAAAGGTAAACCAATGCGTCTTTGACTTGGGGCTGATGTTTGCCTGGGCGTACAAACGGCCCCACACTTGCGTGGCTTCACGTCGCCGCTTCCATCCTTTGTCCGACTCACCTAAGTTTCCGTACGACGCAGACACGAGGTTGTCAGCAGCTGTCAGCGCTCGGATGCTCGTTCGTCACCTAGCTGAAGATCTAGTTCCCGGTTCTGTGTACGACGTTCAGGTAACAGGCGGTCAGCGTCTTGTGTAACGTAGCCGTCTGATGCTCATAGTGCTGAAAGCTGGTCGGAGTGCCACACGGACAGTCGGCTGAGGGCAGTCAGCGCCTGTGTACTGCGGCATCGACGCTTCGGGAATTGGGCAGCGCCATTGCCTACATAGGAGGATTTGCTCGGAATTCGAGAGTTCAAAACGAAAACTGCCGGAGTAGATGGGATGTTGCAGTCCAGCCGAGAACGCGCTGATGTCGTGGCTTGAGTCTGGCCCTTGTAACCTGATGTAGAGCTGGACCCCGCAGGAACTTCTGCAGAACGGAGATCCCGTATAATCACTGTTGAAGAATGCTCCACTGAACATGATCCTTCGACACCCGTAGGGCTGCGGCATGTCTTGCAAAATTTGCCTTACCATCTGTGGATCCAGTAACTGTCCGGTAACCTCCCGTGGTGGCTGTCCGGACCAGCAACTGTGGCTTTTGTAGCTGACGACCACCCACTTGCACTTCTCAACAATGCCAGGCACCGCAATATGCTCATTGGCTGCATTTCAAGTAATTCGGAAAAGACCCGAGACATTTGCAACGAAGTGAACGTCACTTGTCGTCTGGACCATTCACTACCCCAACGTTTGTGGGGAAGTCGACTGAATTACGTGTCGATGGCGCGGCTGTTGAAGCGGATGTTCAACCCCCAGCCATCAAGTTCAGACCTTTCGTTCGCGTCCCATACAATGAGTATAGACCTGTGGATATCTGACTGCACCTTGTTCAGCATATCCTTGTTGTTTTTTGGAGACGAACATCCCCGCTTCCGATCTTTGGATGGCCTAACTCTGCGTTGGCAGACACTGCAGCGTACCTGAAGATCTCGATGCGGTGACATGCAGCCACAATGCACCACGAGTATCCGATGCAGATGCTATCATCCGGCACAGTGATGCCAAAATTGTCTCGTACCACTGAAGAAGGTAGAGCTGAAGATGGAGATGAGCAGAATGGCTGAACCTGCGACCGTCGAAAAACCGTCAAAAGGAAAGACCGAAACTAGGAAAAGAAAAGGAGCGCTTATCGCAAGCTGTGAGTTCAGACAAGCATGAGACAACGACATGACCACTGCTACATTTCTGCAACGTCGAATGTGCCGATGACAACCATCAGGCTGTGTGCCGTTCAGGTCAGGAGCGAACTGAGCGTTGTCAAACCTGAATGGTGGGAATGACGCGATGCAGGCGATCGCACTCTTCCGATATCGATAACGCTCCATGCTCGGACAGGCACGAGCCTATCAGCGTCGTCATAGCAGGGTGGCTTTTAATAAGTTGCAGATTGTATTGGCGAGGGTGGCCACCTCTGTCCTGTGAACAAGCCAATGGCAACTGCAGAATTGCTCTTGAATTGATGGTGATGGAAAACTGGTTTCAAGACGCGCTACACGATAGCATGCCTCTACACCACAATTCAATGGTGTAGGGCGTTAGCACCTTAGTGGTCCCTCAGGTGGGCAGTCGAAAACTTGAGGGTCGGCGGATACAGCGCGCAGAGAACGAATGACCATCCAGTACCGTGCGTAGTTTATCTGTGGAGACCGGCGAAGATGCCTGCTCCAGGAATAGAGCAATGTCGCACAGTCTGCGAGATGGCATTGGCAATGGTTGCCGTTTAAGAAGCTTGAGCCAAGTGATAAATAGTACATACGGGTTCGGACTTGACGCGGTGCAAAGGATCGCCGTGCGAAGATGCAACCTTGGGTGCTTGACCATTGTCAGCAGCGCTGTTGTAGAAGTCCGTAGGCTGATCAGGGCACACGTACTACTCCAGTTCCTGCGATTGAGCTCTCTTTAGTATTGCTCGGTAAAGCTGCCGCTTTTCAGGGCGAACGCAAGTTGAACAGAGGGTCTGCGAGGATCGCCGTGGTCTTGACGGCGTCCAGCACGGAAAGAGCGGGTTCAGCGAAAATCAAAAAGACGGTGACGGAAGAAGAGATGGTCAGCGCTCAGAACGGGTCCCTCTTTCGGCTGTGGCGTGAGGCCATGCTGCTTCGACCAGGCGTCTCCACAGATACTAACTGCGATTCCATGCCTCGTGAGGCAATTGGAATTCTGGTTGGCCCGCCCCTGAGAACGCGGCATGGCAATGAATGCTGGAGGCGGCTTGGTCTGCTCGGGGATGAGATGAAAGGAGGGAGATCGTAGGCGCGTGCCGTCCTATGGTGACATTGCCACCGTTCGCAGCCTGCAGGCGCTGGTTCGCAGTGCGCAGCCAGCCGAGCAAGAAGCAAAACCACCTTCACGGGGTCTCTGCACCACGAGACGCTGTGAGAGCGCGAGTGTATGGAGTGCGCGCCGACGATGCTGAAAGCTCAGCCGGCGTCCAACCAGCAGGCACTCCACCCCACCTTAATGGTGCAGCTACTGTCATTAGCCACAGAGAAGTGACTTGTTGCGCGATCGCGTGAATAGCGTGAATCTGTCTGCCGCCCGCCAGGGGCGGCCAGGGCACTCTTCGCATGGACGGGCAGGGCGCGCCCGGCGGCCTCTGTCCGGGCTTGCACAGTTGCGGAGCTCGTCATGACAGTGGAGGAGATTACAATCAGCCTAGTGCACGTCTTTGTGGCTGCCACTGACGCTGAGTGCTGACTCCTGTGAAGCGCTTGCCCGCCTTAGGTGTTCCGTGCTAAGGGTTCGCGTGTTGTACTTGAAACTTCGATGCAGGAGCGACCGCCGACAGGGAAGGAGCCATGCGCACGGCCGAAGATGCGTCTGCGCTATATCTCCTCTGCGACCCCAGGAAGCACAGCACTTTTGCCCGCTTACGAGTCGCCTACGTTCCTTACCAGACCCTGCTGCAGCCTCAGTCAGAGTCTTTGCTGCCGAGTCGAAGACATTGAAAGGCGTGTGTAACAAAGCTCACTCATTGTCTTTGTGCCACATCAGCCGCGCCCTGCCTGTTACCATTAGTGCGAGAGCCTGTTTGTCCAAGGTTTCAAAGCGCAGCCCCAGCCGAGCGAACCACCGCCTTAGTACAATCAAAGTACAGTAATAATCACCAGCTTGCCGGTTTTGCCTCAGCTTCCTCAAGACCTGATATTCGACTCTCCATAAGACATCATGGCCGATACCATTGTGTCGACACAACTACCCCGGTGGAACTACGAGAAGCCCACCATAAACACACGAAGTGATCGTTCGGGATCTGACAGCTCGGCATCGAGCCCTAGCCTCTGCAACGACGACCACGAGAAACTGCGGCTAGACACCGCTGCCACCAAGCCTATCAAGAAGGGAAGCATTGTTCTCCAGGAGCGCTACATGTCGAGCGAAGAAGACCTCTCGCCAGCCTGCGAGGACTCCGGCTCCGAGTCGGAGTACGACTACGACGATGCCGTCATCGAAGACTTGACCCAGCAATGCCATTCAGCCAAGAGGATGTCGGTATCGAGATGGAACCAGGGCAAGAGCTGCGACACTGCTGTCAAGGTGTCGTATGCCTTCGTTGGTCGTCCTAAGGTTGTCGAGCTGAATCTTGGGTCGCCTGTACTAGACCGTCCAATGTTCACCCAACGGTCCGCGTCCCTAGCCAACCTTCCCGTGGGCAAGTTGCAGAAGGCCGACCAGATGCAGCGTCACTCGTTGAACGTCCTGCCCGTCTCAAAACACATCGGTTCCCCGCTCACACGTCCGATTTCACCCCTCGCCGCTGTCGAGCCCCGGCGCCCATCCACCAGCTACAGCCCCTCGAGCAAGACGAGCACGCTGAATCTCGGCGACCTCACATCGAAACCCGCATCGCCGTCTATCGAGACCGCGCCAGCGAGCCGCAGCGCCTCACCCGTAGTTGCCATGCCAGTTCGTCCTTCGAGCGCTACACCAGAGACTGCGTCTTCGAAGCGGTCATCGGTCTACGTCCCTACAGGCGTTCGTCCAGAACTACAGCGCATCAAGACAACACAGACTCACTTTCGTTACTCCCACCAAATGGCACCACCGACACCTATGTCGCCTGCCACCCACGCCTTCCTGAACACTGATCCTTTTGCAAAGCCTACAGCAACCACTACGATCCCCGCCAACAAGCCGTCCACACACAAGCGCCTGCGGTCCATCTCGATGAAACTCTCCCTCGCAAGGATTGCCATTACCCCTTCCTCGTCAAGGAAGAATTCCAACAACCCTGGCTCGCCCTACACACCCCTTACACCTCAGACTGCGCCTTTCGAAGCCCCTTCCGGATTCTCAAGCCCCATGCCCAACAAGCTGCGCCGTG
This sequence comes from Epicoccum nigrum, assembly GCA_002116315.1. NCBI lineage: Eukaryota > Fungi > Ascomycota > Dothideomycetes > Pleosporales > Didymellaceae > Epicoccum > Epicoccum nigrum. The sequence goes on from KZ107850.1 coordinate 896,356, forward strand.
CCTCGACTATTCTGCGACCCAAGTCTCGCGGGGCAGATGAGTCACGTGGGCCTTCTCCAGAACTGACGCGTCCTGCCGTCCCAGTTTTGAACCGAGCAAGCACCATGGGTCTCCCTCAGCGCCAGTCAAAGATGGTCGCCCGGGGAGCTAACGAGCGCGAGCCCACCCTCATTCTCCCTCCTTTCCTTGATATGGATGCCAACCCCGTATCGAACGTCAAGAGCGGAAAGCTGCGAAAGCGCAAGTCTCTCATGGATTTGTTGTAAAAAAAAAAAAAGCCCCCACCCCCACGGCTCGCTTATTTGTTTCGTTCCAAACTTGCATTGCATGCACGAACACGCAGACGATGTTCATGCGCTACCCAACACACGTCACCACCTCACGTCTCTTCCGACCTGTATATGTCCTCTCATCTCTCCGCTATACCACGACAGCGCTCCAGCATACTGCACCTGCATAATATCTGGCGTTTTACTCGGCTTTTATATCATCGCTCCGAGGTTACGATACCCTCTTAAGCATCTTCTGTTTATTTCCTAAATCCCAGCTTGCGAAGTGCTCGCAGCTTACTCTGTCGCTATCGCATCTAGTATGCATTTCGTTGATCTTAGATCCGAAAATTTACTTAGTTATCACTTGGCGACTGTCTTAAGTATACTCATGATATCCTCCTATAGTATTGGTATTGCCTAGCTTTCAGCGCTATTCAGCATAGACGCGAAAATACAATTTATCATCACACCACCTGATCCATGCGCCAACTTCAGTCCTTCGTAGCACGTTCATCCTTTCGTCATCACTATCGTTCACGAGAACACATCATGCAGCAGCGTTAGATTGTCGCACGAACTGCAATGCACTACGTATATTGCTGCTCTATTTCCTGCCGCCACACAAAGAACTGCCATCACAGCTCGGTACATCGTCCCGTCTCAGGTCCACCACCAACCTCTGCATATCCACTCCACAGCCTCATTTACCCACTCAATCTCTTCGCTCTCCAGCCTCTCGACCCGCAGAAGGCATCATTGGCATCCACCAGCGCATCCTTCGCCCACGTCGCTCACTTCCGACAGTTGCGCCAGGTGCAGGGTTCCGCGCTGCAGGGAGCTGCATGATTTGGCAGTCGGCAAGGCAAGGGTCTGAGGTGGAAACGAGGAATTGTGGGGTTGCCGTTATCTCAACCGCTATGCTGGAGCTTGGCGACGGGATCCCTGGAGTTTTCGTTTCCGGCCGCCGCTTTGGGGCTTGAAACATTTCGATATTACGCTGCAGTATGATTTTCGTGAACGATTCGTGAACGAAATCGCGAACCGAATGCGAGGCTGCACTCGAGACTGAATGGGGGAGCGCTGCATCCTGCCCAGCGTGCATGCGCGACGCGGTGCGCTGCCAACGAAACGTACCGCGTGTCTTTTTACGACGTGCGCAGGCACCTGGAAAAGCAATCTGGCACTTGAAGCGTCCGACTGTTCAGAATAGCCGGTGCCTTGCCGCCCTATCCCAGCATCATGCCGCCGTTAATTGAACCCTCATCTATAATATGGCGATACGTGGTACGGGCTGAGCGATCTCGCCGTGCGATCTCGGTGTTGCTTTTTTCGCTATCCGCTTTGCTTGTCTTTGCTGTCTTGCTTCATGATTCGTGCATGGGACTTTTTCCGCGATGGATGTCAGTGCTTCTGCAACATGCAGCGACTTCCTATCTGTATCTCATTTCAGGTGGGTTTATGTGAAACAAGCCACGATCAGAACGTGGTAGCGACGCCCGTGCTGGTAGGCGCAAAAAGAGCACGAAGAAGGGCGGATGGAATGCGCGACATTGGGGTTTGGGACCGAAGGTTTGAAAGGCTACGGCGATGAGATAAGATGAGATGGATGTAGGGTTACGTCACGTGAGTGGATGTTTCTATTCACGTCCGCTCGCGCAGTTTGACAGGTGTGGAGCACGACGCCTCTCGTGCTGCCCAGGAGACCGTGGCGGAACTGTCACGTCGTGTCAAATGTCACTCGATTGTTGATTTTTAGACAAGGTTTGCGCTTGTCTCGGTGCGAATGATGAAATGAGAGTACTCCAGAGTAGGCTAGGGTTTACGGAGTGGCTCCGCATTACCAAATTGCGAGCTTCACTGTGCATCATGCCTTCTGATGTGATTTCTGAGGTGCAGTGATGCTGCAGGTAAGGAGATTAAGTTCGATCATGGAAGGTGATTTGGCCTCACTAATGACTTCAATCAAGTTACGCTTCCAAATCTTTGGAGATATCTTATGTGTCTGAGCATTCTCGAGACCGGATCTGATCCAGGTCTTCAGCGAGGAGCTGGCGGGAAAGCTCCATTCAGGGACTTCATGTAAATCTCAAGGCTGCTCCCCAGGTTCACCACAAATTGCCATTGCGTATTGCCTTTGAAGAACCGACACCAGATGTTCAGTACTGCAACACCGAGAGCGAAAGGGTCGTCTGGGACAGTAAGCTCAGCATCAGTTCCTTCAGTCTCATCAAAGTCTACCACTGCATACGCTTCCTTGATGATGCACCGCACCCAGTGGAGAATACGATGCTCTGAACCTTTGCCATGGTCAGTCAAGCCTTCTCAAAACTCGAAGGGTACTTACGAGATAACGATTGTTCTTGCAACGGATCGCGTAGTGAGCAAAGCCACTTCCCCAGGAAGATGGCGCACTCAAAGCTCGAAATGGCATGCTGCACACTCCAAAAGAAAGCCTGGCTCCTAGCGACTCGGTCGATCCCAAGTCTTACAGGAATGCTCAACGCGTGCGTCGAGTACAGTAAGGCCGATAGAAGGTTGTCGTTGCGCTCGATATCTGGCAATCGGGCAAGCCCAGCCGCTATAGTGTTGGGGTCTCGAGATTCTAGATGTCGGTATTGACCAATGTCAAGTGAGAGCCGCACATATGCTACGACCAACAGGGCACTTGAAGTGAAGGGAATAGGGCCGCTCTCGTTATTGGGGTCGAGGATTGACTCTGGAGTCTGCTGCCATAACGAAGTCCATGAACGCAGTGCCCGGCTCACTGTCTGCAGTTCCGATGTCGAGATTTTTGTAGAGGGTGTCATCGGAAATGACAGCTGACGTACAACATGGATACGTTGTAGCAGTGCGTGGAGAAGTATGTAATTGCCAATGGGACTCGGAATAGGCTGGACTGTCTCAGTACCCGATGAACCTTGGAGCAGAATTGAAAGCGCTTGCTGAAATAACATCTGGTCTTCCTTGTTGTCCCGTCTTAGAGCTGACCATTGCGCAGCGCTCGTAGCTTGCCATTGAGGGGTACAACAAGGCAGCCGCAGGTGTAGTTCACTGCTCCAAAGGAGCGGGTGAGCATTGTATGCAATGCTGTGTACATTGATGTAACAGAAAGCTACGAGCTTTGTACGCCGCGCAGATTCCAGCTGCACCCACTGATCCCACAGGACAGATCTGGACGAGGACTCGGTGCCAGTGTTTGCGGCTTCGTCAAGACCGATATCTCGAAGGGTTTGTACCAGTAAACCCCGCAAGTAGAAAGCCTGCTGGAGCAAGTCTTTTCGTTCCCAGGTCGCAAAGCCCACAAGAGTAAGAAGTGTTTTCGCCATATCCAGAGGACTCCACGGTCCTGCGCGTCGCATCTGAGATTCTGTTTCAGGTCTGTACACATCGCTTGGAGCGATCAGTCCTAGCGTCTGCGGTCCGAAGTGGTGTTCCTCCTGGCGTAGCCTCTCAAAAACCATAGCTTTCGCTACACGGAAAAGGCGTTCAGAGCTTCGCTTTTCGAAACAGTACTGTGCTCCTGCTGCAGCCATCGATAGCGTAAGCTCAAGGGGCGAGGAAGAAGGTTTGAAGGTTGACCTATGGATATATGGGAAATGGCTATGGAACCCGCCAAAGAATGCTGTGATATAACGCGTCAGGGTATGGCGTGAGGGTAATTCGAATTCTGAGATCGGTGCAGGGAAGCTCTTCAGTAAAGAGATCAAGAAGTTGCGGTGCTCATCCGTTACATTGTAGGTTCCGCTGCGACTGCGCTTCTCTCGAACATCTGATAAATAAAAGTCAGCCCGATCTATACTCTAGCTTTACAAGTTCAAGCCTCTGACATCCATGCTTCGCAGCATAACAATAATAGTTGAGGAAAACCAAAAGAAAAAGGATATACGCACCATCAGCGCAGTTAGACCGAAGATTGACTTGATCATCGGCTGGCGCCGAGGGCAGCCAGGTGCTGAACGGAGTCCCAATATCCTCAGGCTCAGGTGTGTGCGTTGCCTCTGGTTCGCGAGGTTGCCCTGCTGACTCATAGCGCTGCTGTTGTTGTTGTTGATTTTGCACTTGCTGCTCCCCTGGCAGCCAATCGAACGTGAACTCTGGCGACCATTGTGCTGAAAGCCCTACACCATCGATGAAGTTTACAAAGTCGCGGAAGTCCTGAAAGCCCTCGTCATGATATGTTTGAGGCTGATCACCTGTCGAACGGTTCAGCTTATGTTTCAGCTTCCACGATTAAGTTTCCGATCATGTACCTTGATTGATCAGAGGGACATGCACATTGCGAGCAGGCGAAGGATATTCCATCCTTGGCTGATCAAGTAAGTGCGTCCCATTCCCAACATCTGGTCCACTGTGGACCTGTGTCAACCCATTGGAATTTGCTTGCTGAGGATGGAGCGCCTCCTGATGTTGCGTAACCCTTGGAGTGATCGGAGGTGATGTCACTATCCTAGGTGCATCTTTGTCATGTTGTGCAATTCGCCAGTGCCTTGTGAGTAGGTCACGTCGCGTGAAGGCTGATCCACAAGAGCACTTGTAAGGCTTATCTCGTGTGTCTGGTGGTTAATCAGTTCGTTGCATCCTGCGTGATCATTTTCGTGTCAACCAAGAGTAACACAAAGGCACAGCAGTCCGGCCCAATCCACAATCAACGTGAGATTCTAGACACAAGTGGAGATCAAATTATACGGTCAACGTACGCGTGCGTAGGTGGCGTGTCAGATGTTCTGTACGCTTGAAACTCCGAGAACAGTGGTTGCAAATATGCGGGTGTTGGAGCATGTTGTTGTCGGAGAGGTGTGGAGGCTTGTGGAGAAGATTGAAGTTGCAGTGGGGTCATGCATCCCTCGGCTGTTCATGTCGGCTCTGCTCCAATTCTGCACTAAGATAAAGGCTCCTCTCCAACAACAGGGGTCATTTGAGAGGTGGAGATCACGCAGCCGATAGAACGTCATAATCGCCAAGTTGAATGCCGAATCCTCCGGCATTGAGTTCACGATACGAAGAAAGGAAGTTTGATCACCAATTGATTCTGCAGTCATGGCATCAATTCTGAGGAAATTGCATGGTGTAGCTGTCATCACTGGCGCTGGAGGAACAGGTATTTCTGTGCGCCGATGATTATACGTGATCAATCACTGACGGTCATAGGCATTGGCGCTGCAGTTGCCAAAGGCTTCGCACGTTCTGGTTGCACCAAAATCGCAATTACAGACATCGATCGGGATACGCTCAAACAGACTAAGGATGCTATTCTTTCCATTGACCCGTCTATTAAGGTTTTCGACCAAGTAGGCGACGTCGCAGATGAAGTCTTCGTAGACTCTTTCACAGATGAAGTGACTTCAAAGTTCTCAAGACTGGACTACGCAGTGAACTGTGCCGGAGTATTGGGAGGAAAGCCAGTAAAGCAGGTCGAGATGACAATGGATGCGTTTGATCGACTGAACAACATCAACTACAGAGGTTCTTGGTTGAGTTCTCGAGCCCAGCTCAGGAACATGCTGAAGCAGGAACCTCTATCGGAGCAACCTGGACAGAGAGGGTCGATCGTCAACATCGCAAGTCAATTAGGTATCGTGGCCAGACCTGGCGCAGGTAGGTCTATCCCACTTGCAATATCATCACGACGCTAACGCTGTTGTAGCTGCTTATTGCGCCTCAAAATCTGCCATTATCAACATGACGCGTGCAAATGCTATCGACTACTCAGATGACGGCATCAGAGTGAATTGCGTCTGTCCGGGCGTGATTGAAACCCCAATGACAACGACCTCTCCCGAGATGGTTGAAGCATTGAAGCCAGCGATTAATATAGCGCCGATGAAGAGAATGGGGACGCCAGACGAGGTAGCGAACGCAGTGTTGTTTTTATGCTCAACTCAAGCATCGTTCATTCAGGGACATGCATTGGTGGTTGACGGAGGCTATACAATCAATTAAATGGCATGTAATTTTGTGATATCACGTATCGTTGTTACAAAAGCCCCATGACTATGACCTCCAGCCAGAAAATGTTTCCAAGTCAGCCCGTTCTCCACCGTTGTCAAATACAATTGAGATCGTCCCTCTACAAATCACGAGCTGCCGGCGCAATGACTAGCGTTGGAGTAAGTTGGAGGCCTTAGACCGGTCCACTAGACCCACTATTTCGCATGTCGTTATGGTTCGTAACACTATCTTTGCTCAATTCATTCTATCTTCTTGACACTGTCAGAGTGCTATAAATCGGGTTCTACCGTATCTGGTACTAAATCGCAACTGCACTATCACACCATGTCGGTCTTCTTCGATTCGCCGATAAGGTAAGGTTCCGCCAGCCACAACGACTGTACTGACAACTGACCACCCTTGAAGCGAAGACCTTGTTGCGGAAGGGGAAGTTGAGCTGCTCCTCCAGAATGTTGGTATCGACCAGGGCATAGCACCCGAAGAATCAAGCGAATACCGACAACTACTAGCAGCTGTGCATGACGTAGCTGAGCATGTTCTTCAGCTCCCAGACTATGTTATCAGACCAGACATTGAGACATACCCTCGTGAAGAATTACGGCGCCCTACTGAGGGTGAACAAGACTTCGGCCATGCATGGGCGCACAAGTTTCTGATTCGAGGCAACCCCAGCGGCGGCATTCTCAAAGGAAAGACTCTGTGCCTGAAAGACAATGTAGCTGTAGCCGGAGTCCCACAATTCTTCGGAACCGACGCTATACCAGCATGGATTCCTGAAGCCGATGCTACGGTAGTGAAGAGGGCGTACGAGGCTGGCGCGGATATAGTGGGAACGACCATTTGCGAGAACTTTTGCAATTCTACTTCGTCCTTCACTAGTGCGCAAGGGATTGTTCACAATCCTTATGCGCAAGGCTACTCGGCTGGTGGCAGTACTTCTGGTGGTTCAGCTGTGGTCGGAGGTGGTTTGGTCGATATCGCTATTGGAGCTGATCAGGGAGGCAGCATCCGAGTGCCTTCGTCATTTTGCGGGTGTAAGTAAACACTATAAACCTGGTGACAGTAAGCTGACACTGTGTTGTAGGTGTTGGCCTAAAACCCACGCATGGTCTTGTTCCTTATACGGGAATTTCGAGCGGCGATTCTGTCAATGATCATGCGGGGCCAATCGCCAGGAATGTCAGAGATGTCGCCTTGTGCCTGGACGCGATCAGTGGAAGAGATGATTTTGACGACAAAACTCTTGGAGCACCGCTACATGGCTCGACAAGATACACAAAAAGTCTACAAGCGTCTGTAGCAGGCATGAAGATTGGTGTCCTAACGGAAGGCTTCGAGCATCGCCTTGTTGATGAGAATGTTAAAAAGACAGTACTCAAAGCAGCCAGGAGCTTCGAAAGACTAGGGGCTACCACGCACCAAGTATCGGTTCCTTTGCATCTGGAAGGACCCGCTGTCTGGACCATTCAGCAACGCATCGCAGGCACCCTTGGAATGATGGGTTACGCACATGGAAGAAGAGGTCTATTCTCAACAGCTTATGAAGCAGCACGACAACCGTGGACAAACGAGTCGTTCCAAAAGCTATTCCCGTCGACGAAAAATACCATCATCAATGGTCTCTCGCTGATGCAAAACTACCCCGGCCTATACGTCAAAACCATGAACATTGCCCAACAGATGCGAGATGCATACGAGAAACTGTTCGAGGAGTATGATATGATATTAATGCCAACCACCCCATTCGTAGCTCCTGCAAATGCCGACTGGAAGCGAGGAGATTCGCCAATGGAGGCACTCAAGCCAAGTATGGGGATCACGACGAATACCGCTATCTTTGATGTAACAGGACATCCAGCAATGTCGCTTCCTGTAGGATTTGCCCCCTCAAAGGAGGATGCTCGCGTGATGCTCCCTGTGGGAATGCAGCTTGTTGGTGGGTTGTGGCAGGAGCAGAAGATTCTCGACGCAGCGTTTGCGTGGGAATCTGCAAATGACTGGAAAGATCTTGGGAGAAATGACCCCAGAGGTTCCAAAATGCCTCCGAAGCTCTAGTTGAATATATTCAAGCGTCCAGATTACAATACAATAGAATCGAAATCCTTAATGAGAATCAAAAGCAGTGTCATGATTGTTGGTGTCTATTCATTCCTTCGCTATCTGTATGACTAGCCTCCCTTTCATGGAAGTATGCATGTACCTTTCAACAAGAGTGGGGATCTGATCGAACCCCAATACGGTAAGATGCGAAGACACTTGCTTTTCGGCTACGACCTCGAACATGCGCTCAGCTTCTTCTGCGCTTGAGACATAGCTACCCTTGATGACTAACTCTCGAAACACCATGGCCTCAGAGTCGAACTGCCATTTGTCCTTCGGAAGTCCCAAAGGCACCATGACGCCTTTGTTACCCAACTGCTGGAGACTCCATGCATTCGCTAAAATTGAGTCGGTGCAGACCACAATACCAGCAAGACCCTCGCCTGACGTGAACTCCAAGATCTGTTCATCTGCATCTTTGGCCGTCGAATCAATAACTAGATCCGGTTTCAAGTGACCGGCGACTTCAGTAGCTAATTGACGACCTTCGTTTCGATTGTCAATCGCCACCGTGCGAAAGCCCATTGCTTTTGCAAATTGCACGGCGAGGTGACCGACGCCCCCTATACCCACGATAGCGACTGCTTCACCACTCTTCACATCTGGACTCAGCTTTCTTAAAGCGCCCCAAGCAGTGGCCTTGATGCAGTCAGCACAAAGCGAAAAACGACACAAGATGAGCACGTACACCAGCACACATCAGCGGTGCTCCCTGTTCAAATGAGACCCCGTCTGGCAGATGCACAGTAGTCTGCGGATCAGCTAACATGTACTCTGCGAAAGCACCATCGTGTTTAAAGCCAGCCATCTGCCTCTCCTCACAAAAGCGAGGATCGGTACGAAGAGCGTCAGGCGATCTCCTGATGTTCTGGCGGCACCCAACACACTGCCGGCACGCGTTCTTGAAATTCAAAACTCCAACACGATCGCCAACCTTCCAGTTCCCCTGCACTTCGGGACCAACTTGAACAATCTTGCCAGCCGGTTCGTGGGATGGGATCATCGGCAGCTTTGCTAGAAATTGCCCCTGTAGAACCTGCAGATCGGAGTGGCAGAATCCAGCTGCATAGACTTGGATCAACAGGTCATGCTTGCCGCAAGTGGGCACAGCTCTCTCACAGAGCTGATATGGCTTGTCGAACTGTATGCAAGGTCAGTAATGCCTTCCTATCGCGTCGATGACGTCACAGTACCTCTACTATCTCTGCAGCCTTCATCTGTTCAGCCATGATAATAAAGACAAGAGTTAGAGCTTCGTGATCGAGTCTCGCAACAATGCTACTTCAAAATACCACAATCAACCTCTATGAAACTGGGCATTGAACTGTAGAAGCACGTCCGTTTTGGCAGTTGGAGTAGGGCGGGACACTGGCAGAGTTGGAGTAAAGATAGCGGGCGCTCGCGTATCCGCTAGGGTGTGGAGAGAGATAGGCTAACGACCCTGGTTCGTAATGATGCCCCTCCAAGCCGCCGTCGGCTTCAAGTGATGCCAAACAGCTTCCCCGCAGTGACTGGGTAACACCTGTAAAACCGTGGAATGCCCCTTTACCCACTTGCACACAATTCCACTACTCTTCACACGCACCGTATACCCTACAGTATAGACAGGTCCTATTCCTCCTGAAACTAGTCGCTCCCAATCTGCATAATGGGCAAGAAACGCGTTCTCGTTTCCTATGGCGTAGACGTTGATGCTGTCTCGGGCTGGCTGGGATCGTACGGGGGAGAGGACAGCACCAGCGACATCAGTCGCGGAATCTTTGCTGGTACTGTTGGCACACAACGACTTCTGAAGATGTTCAAGAAGGTAGGTGGAGCTGAATGTTCATTACAAACAACATCTGATTGAAACAGTACAATATCAAAACAACTTGGTTCATCCCAGGGCACAGTCTGGAATCGTTTCCTGAAGACATGGCAGCCGTGCGCGATGCTGGTCACGAGATCGGGCTGCACGGCTACAGCCACGAGAATCCAGTGGACATGACGATCGAGCAGCAGCGCGACATTCTCGATAAGACATATCGCATGCTGACTGAATTCGCCGGGAAACCGCCTCGGGGAAGTGTTGCACCATGGTGAGTTTCGCGCGCGGTAACTGCAGCCAGCAAACTTATGATAAAACAGGTGGGAAACCAGTCGCGAGGGTGCCGAATTACTATTGTCGTACGGAATTGAGTACGATCATAGCATGAGCCATCATGACTGCCAGGCTTATTACCTGAGAACTGATGACACATGGACCAAGATCGACTACAGCAAGAAGGCCAAGGAGTGGATGAAACCTCTAGTCAAGGGCCAAGATACAGGCCTGGTGGAGATTCCTGCGAACTGGTACCTGGATGACCTGCCTCCTCACATGTTCATCAAGGAGTCGCCCAACAGTCACGGGTTTGTCAATGCACGAGATACCGAGGATCTATGGCGGGATCACTTCGACTACTTCTACAGGGAGCATGATGAGTTCATCTTTCCCATCACCATCCACCCGGACGTCTCTGGCAGACCACATCTACTTTTGATGCACGAGAGGTGAGTATCTAATAGGAATTCGTTTCTACAACTCTGACACAACTGCAGACTAATCGAGCACTTCATGAAGCATGAGGGTGTTGAGTTTGTCACAATGGAGGAAATATCCGATGAATTTAAGAAGAAGAACGCACCATCGGAGGGGGCACTGATGCCAGCTGAGGCAGGCCTGAAGCTGAAAGAGGCGCCTTTGTAGACCAACAATAATGCAGATAATCTGAAACGAAATCGTTCAATCATCAAGGCCCAAGGAATTCTTCAAGGAACAATTCTGTCCCTGTTTTCCGATGCCCAGATTTAGCAGCAGCAAGCCACAGTCTTCACGATATTGCCAATAACGGTTGCTTCGGCATACCTGCCGTTCCCCGATCGAGAACAAGATCTTGGAGTCTAGTATGTTTCTGATCGCAGCAAAGCATAACACTGCGTCCAAGATAGCGAGTTGGAGATCTAATAACTCCCGATCGACAAATCTCCTTCCCCCAATGTTCGGTTCCTGTACCGGGGCAGGGGTTCGCCCAGCCACCTCCAAGCCCGAATCTCCCCCTCAACCACGAGTCAATCGCCACTATCTACCCCAACACAATGGGTCCGGTGGATCTCTCCACACACGTCCCCAGATTGTCAGTGTGCGCGTGCTATCTGGACAAGGGCCGTATCTGAACTACACCGACACTGTCCCGATACAACGGTATATATGTACATTCGACATCCCAATTGATCATCCTTCATCACCATCGTATCGAAGATCGTTCTCTGCACAGCTTCGTCTACATTTCGATCCATCATGGCGGACGAAAAACACACAGACACCATCGAGCCAACCCACAGCAGCGCCGAAAGCATCGACATCGGCAAGGCGGAGACGCAAGATGGCGAAGTCTTCAAGACGGGCGAGGGGCTGGTGAACTTTCGCACCGTCTCGTGGATCCACACATCGGTCATCTTCCTGAAGCGTCCGTGCATCCCACACACACACCTTATTCAACAGCGCGACTAACTCGTTGGGAAAAGTCATCTTCGCAACAGGCGTCCTCACCATCCCCTCCGCCATGTTCGTCCTGGGCGCTCTGCCGGGCGCCATCAACGTGCTCGGCTGGCAAGCCCTGAACACGTGGTGCGCCCTCGTCCAGGGCCAGTTCAAAGCCAACCACCCCAGCTGCCACTCCATCGCGGACATGGGCCAGCTGGTCGGCGGCCGCGTGGTGAAGGAGATCACGGGCGTGCTGTTCCTCGTCGCGTTCATCATCGTCGGTGCCTCGGGCATGGTGGGCGTGAGCACGGCTCTGAACGCGCTGAGCGAGCACTCGCTGTGCACCAACTACTTCTCCATCATCGCGGCGCTGATGGTGGGCTTGTGCGCCAGCGTGAGGAGGTTCGAGAAGCTGACGTGGATTACCTGGGCTGGGTTTGCGAGCGTTTTCACCGCCGTGTTCATCGTCGTGTACGTCCTTCCCCCATCCCTCCGTCTCCCCCTCCACCTCCACCGTGTCTAACACTGCTGCAGAGTCGGAGTCACTACCCTAGACCGCCCAGCAGCCGCCCCCCAAACCGGCCCCTACGACTTCGGCTACCACATCATCGGCCACCCCACCTTCGCCGCGGGCATCACCGCAGCCAGCACAATCTTCTGCTCCGGCGCGGGCACCTCCGCCTTCCTGCCCGTCATGTCCGAGATGCGGCGGCCGCAGGAGTACTCGAAAGCCGTGTCCGTGTGCATGGGCATCGTCACTGCCGCCTACCTTTCCTTCTCCCTCGTCGTGTACAAGTACTGCGGCCAGTGGGTTGCCTCCCCTTCGCTGGGGAGCGCCGGGCCGATGGTGAAGAAGATCGCCTATGGGGTCGGCCTTGTGGGGCTGTGTGTGAGCGGCGCGCTGTTCGTGCATGTGAGCGCCAAGTATGTCTTCGTCCGCGTGCTGCGCAAGTCGAGGCATCTGCAGGCGAACACGGCGGTGCACTGGGGGACGTGGTTCGGGTGCGTGACCATTATGACTGTTGTCAGTTTCTTGATCGCGTCTGGGGTGCCCATCTTCAACTATCTGTTGTCGTTGGCAGGCAGTATCGCTTTCGCGCCGTTGGCATTGGGCTTACCGGGGTGGTTGTGGATCTACGACCATGCGGACTATTACAGGGGGAATTTGTGGAAGAAGACGCTGTATGGGCTGCACATTGTGCTGATTTTGATCTCAGCGTTCTTGACTATTGGGGGGACGTACGGAGTCATCGTGCAGATCATGGATGCGTACAAAGACGGGTCTATTGACTCCGCATTTTCCTGCGCGGATAACAGTAACTCGTCTTAGGTATGAAGTTAGTAGAACATACCTAGTAGATCAAAGAAATGTTTTGCCCACTATACAAGATGCATGTAAAAGCGTGAACAGAACCAATTCTTTTGGCTTAGACTACCATGTATGGACCTTTCAAGGTAGAAGGACACCCATATGAGCTCCGAGAAACGCCTTGTGAGCCAGGACTCCATATGCCCCAATGTATAGAAGGAGAACCGGCATAACAGCGTGGCAGCGTAATAAATGAAAACGTGACCAGTATCTAATAACGAGACTGACACCTGCCCTAAGATAGCCCGCAATCGAGTATGAAAGCGAGATTTTTAGAATCCACCAAACAGTGTCCCTACGTTTGTTGCTGGAGCAGCCTCAGGCACGTGCGCGGGCTCGTGGACATGCTCGTGCTGATGAACATGTGTGTTGAAGCTGTCGACATCGGCTGTGCCGTCGATCTGTGGGCGTGAAGTCACCTCTGTGATGTTCCTTTCCAGGTCAACTGAGATACTACTAGACGAGAGACGACGCTGGAGCTCTGTCTGTTGGACAACAACTCGGGTATCGACGTCCATGTCGTCGTTGCCCTGTACGGCCGCGATCTCCGCAAGAACAGCTGTTTCGGACGGCAGCTCTGAGTCATCATCAAAGTCATCATCCATATCAGACTGCGGCGCCTCGGCATTGTCTTCCTCTCCTACAAGATCATCCTCTTCGTCAAGCTGCGCGTCATCTGCGCCGTCTGCCGCACCGATGAGCATGTGGCCATCCTCATCTTCCTTCTCCTTCTCTGTCAGTTCACCTGCAACCTCCTCATCGTCGAGGTCAGTAACAACACCATTCGATGGTCCAGCGATGTCCTCCTGGGGGCCGAGATCAATGACAGCATCAACGTTGACCTTGTCACCCTCGTCACCCTCGTCATCGGCCTCGCCGGCTGCAGCTGCCGCGTTGGCTGCGTCCTCAGCCTGGAGCTCCACCAGGTATCGTCTGACTTGCGCTGCGAATTTGTCTGGGATCTCGAGTGCGGTGTAGCCACGGCGCTTGCGAGGCGCAGCAGCCTTGGGCCTTGCGGTCACTTTCTTGACCGCCGCAGCCGGAGCGGGTGCGACAGCCTTGCGACCGCGACCGCGACCGACTGTCTTCTTGGGCGCAGGAGCCTGAGCCTCAGTTTTGGCCTCGATCTTCTTGGGTCTACCGCGAGCCTTCTTGAGGGGCTGCGCAACCTCCTTGGTTGGCTTTGGGACAGGGACGGTGCGATCTCGAAGGCGCGAGCGCATCTTGGGGTTGATACGCGGTGCCGCAGCGACCTTGGTAGGTGCCTTAGCGACAGGTTTCGAGCGCGGCGATGTGCGCTTTGCGACGCGTGCAGGACCGGCAACCTTGTTAAGATCGAGTGCTGGGCGTCCGCGTCCACGCTTGGGTGTAGCAGGAGCGGCATCCTTGGGCGGACGACCGGTGCGCTTCTTGGGCGCAGCAACTTCAGCAGCAGCAGTAGCAGCAACGGCCTCGGTGACTTTGGCGGGTCGGCCAGCGCGCTTCTTGGTGGGAACAGACGCCCCCGCTACGACCTCTTCGGCAGCTGCGACTGAGCGGCGACCGCGCTTGATAGCCTTGTCGATCTGTGCGATGGACTCGTTGGCCTGTACTTTGGCAGGACGACCGCGCTTCTTGGCTGGTTCTACGGTGCCATTGACCTTCGATGGGCGACCGCGCTTCTTGGAAGGACTGGCAGGCGCCATAACGGCGACGGGCGCGACGGCCTCTGTGACAGCAGCTCTGCCAGCGCGAACGCGACGCGTGGTGGATAGCGCTTTCGGAGGCATTGAGATGCGTTTGCGTTTCGACAGACGTGTCTTACTGTAAGACCAATAATCGCAAGGTCGAAGGGTCGTACATTTCAAGAATCAATGTTGTTGGTGCTGTTGTCACATTTAACGGCGAATAGGTGAAAGGTAATAGTTGACAGTCCAGATCGACAAGAATGGACGCGTTTCGAGCTCCTATTAAGGCTAGCGCTTAGTAGGTGCCTCCGTTAATGTATTACTACCTTCTTTGCTATCTTATATATTAACCCTGCGCACTACCTATGCACAGATAGCAGTCAACTCGAATTCTCGCGCATCCCGCTCGTGATAGCAAGGTCAATTATTCATCACAGTCGTTCTCATTCTGTTGCGTGTACAGTAGTGAGTACTAGTAAAAATGACGTCAAGGGAGTATGTAGTACACAGATATGGCAACAACTTATAGTGAGACAGAGACTACAACCTCCACAATCAATCCATATCTCAGGTTCAGTAAAACTGGCATCTATATACATATTGATGATACTGTATCTCATAGCTTACAAATTTCGAGTCAGAGTTGCGCTCAGAGAGCGCTCTCCTATATTGCCTTTTCCAATGGACAAGAGTAGAGCTACTGTGCCGACAGCGAGCGTGTTTGGACCGCAACAAACGAGCATTGAATCTGAAAAGTGCTTAGAGAAGCATCGAACGTGTCTTCTGCAGTGATCATTCCGTCGTCTGCTGCTGCACTCTTTCCCTATTCTTTTTTGATATTGACAGTCTGACAAATGTGTCGAATACAGGAGGCTCCCAAGCAATTTTAAGAGCTTCCACAATTCCTGGATGAATTCAGTGCTTCGAATACTTACCAGGTCGAAGAACGTGATTCACTTCTCCTTCCTGCGAGTTATAAGAGAGACACATCATCGCAGGAAATCAGAGTGTTTGGATTATCAACACACAATGGCTAGGCCTTTTACCACGAGGTTTTTAGAGGCATTGATTGTTTTGTTCATCTTGAAAGACGATTTCCCATCATCGAGATTAGGGTTCGCATCAGACATTAGCTGTGGAGCAAGGCAGAACGTACAGCCTCAGCACCAGGATCAGCACGTGGAACAAGAACGGGATTCAGATACAGCGGCAGTTGTTACGGCTCTAAAGAGAGATCTACGGAGACCACGGATCGATAATGTCATCCCGCAGCCGCGTTCAGCCATCTCCCAAAGCCCGTGGCGGCGTTCCCGCACGACACCCCGATAGTCTCAGATCCTCTCCATCCGCAACGTGTGACAATAGGAAGGTATCATTGGTAGACACTCACCTTACAGGCTTTTTGCTTGTGGAGTTCCCAAGGCCTGCCGAGCAGGGCGGAGCGGAGCATCTTGGCAACTTGGCGGGTTGGCGGGAAGGAGTTGTGTGGACACCGGGATGCGTCGGCCAACCACCATATATCATGCTTCAGGCCTTGTCGATGTACGTTCTGGGCAGCTGTATCTCTTTCGCTTGGCAGTTCTCGTGCGCTCGTGTGTCTAACCCTGGTACAATATTCCTGGGTCAGGTACTGCTTTAAGGGTATGGTACCAGTTTCCTGGGCCTGGTGGCAACAGCTGGCGTCAGTATTTGTATATAAACAGACGTGCTGCTGTGGTTGAGAGATTGAAAGCAGATACCCAGGATCTCCTCGTTTGGTCTCTGATCAGTCTCTCGGTTTTAAGATGGCGCCCGCCATCACAGCCAAGTATGACTGGATTCTTGCGATTACGACGATCGCCTTCGTCTTCTCCGCGTTCGGCAACGGTGCCAACGATGTCGCCAACGCCTATGCCAGTATGATTTCAATGGAATCTCGGACGGGAAATATATACTAACATGTGTCAGCATCTGTGGCAGCCCAGACTTTAACCATGGTTCAAGTTGGTTTCCTGTCCATTATCACTGAATTCTTAGGAGCTGTTGCTCTTGGGGCCCGCGTCACCGACACCATCAAGAATGGAATCATCAACATCGAGCGTTTCCAGGCCCCTGCCCCGCCTGGTACACTCATGCTTGCTATGGGATGTGCTGAAGTGGCCAGTGCTAGTTGGCTGATGTTCGCCACGCGCATGGGGATGCCTGTTTCGACTACCCAGACCATTGTTGGTGCTCTCGTCGGTGTTGGCTTTGCAACTGGAGCCGGGGTTACTTGGGGATGGGAGTCGGGCTCCGTTTCTCAGGTTGCTGCCAGTTGGGTCATTGCCCCTTGTATCGCCTGCGGATTCAGCGCGCTCATCTTTGGCACAGTCAAGTATGCCGTCCTCGAGCGCGAAGACTCTTTTAAGTGGGGGATGAGGCTCATTCCGTGGTACTTTGCTGCAACCGCAGCTATTCTGGCTTTGTTCATCGTTATCGAAACACCCACAGCTCCTTCTCTCGAAGAGTTTGGCGCTGGGAAAGCCGCCGGTATCATCCTTGGAGTCTTCGTTGGAGTCCTGGCCATCAGCTACGTCTTTTTTATGCCTTATTTGAAGCGTAAACTCATTCAGAAAGACGCCCGATTGCGCATTTGGCACGTTCCGCTAGGACCTCTGCTTTCCCGCGAGAACCCTCCACTCTACCTTGCTGGTAAGGCCGATGGCGAATATGTCAAGAACTACTATGCCGACGCCTACGGTGAGGTTCGTGCTCAAGGTCAAGGATTGCAACAGCGTAAGATGGATGACCAAGAGAAGCAACCCCAGGGCGTCGACGGCATCCAGAAGACTTCCCCAGGAAGCAACAAAGACGGTCTTCCCACCAATCCCGATGAGGCTAAGGCCCTGGGAAAGAGGATCAGAGAGGAGCCCGACTCTGCTCCTCAGCTCTCCAAGAAGCGCGTGTACCTCGAACCGTACGAGCGATTCATTGGCCCTGTTAAGGACCTGCCCTGGACCAACCCAAAAAAATCCTGGGGTTATTTCAAGTTTGGACTGCTACAGGGTGTGACCCGCGATGTCATCACTCACGATAGCGACAAGCTTCGTGATATCCATGCTCGCGCTAATCGATATGATGTGCGTGTTGAGCACATGTGGACCTATTGCCAAGTCATATCTGCGATGATGATGAGTATTGCTCACGGCTCGAACGACGTTGCCAACGCTGTTGGTCCCTGGTCCGCCGTATACCAGACATACAGAGAGGGTCGAATTGCTACCGAGTCGGGTACTCCCATCTGGATGCTTGTCATCGCTGGTCTTTTGCTTGGTCTTGGGTTTTGGTTTATGGGATAGTAAGTTTCTAATGACACCCCAACCATTGTATTGGTGTTAATATGAGCCAGCCACATCATGCGTGCTCTTGGTAATAAGATCACCCAGATGAGTCCCACTCGCGGGTTCGCTACCGAGCTCGGAGCCGCCGTCACCGTCATGCTGGCCTCTCGTCTAGGTCTTCCAGTATCGACGACACAGTGTCTGACTGGTGCTCTTATCGGGACAGCGCTGATGAACTACGACCTCAAGGCCGTAAACTGGACTCAACTGGGTTTCATTTTCGTGGGCTGGGTCGTCACACTGCCAGCCTCTGGTCTGATAGCGGGACTGCTCTGCGTCATGGCGCTCAACACACCTCACTTCTAAATTCTTGTCAGCACTACAGTTGACTCTGATTCTGGCGGTTGTGCTCCAGAAGTCCCACATAGACTGTAGAATAGTGATCTGATTCCGATGAGAGTGATGGAAATGCAACGACAATGCCCACAAGGACTTGTCGACTAAAGAACGATAATTCTTCTAGTGTGATGTCGATCTTTTGGTGTTGGCTCTACAACTTTTGTACCTCCGCACATCATGTTTATGTTGTAACTCTATGATCTTGCGCTCCAGACACTTGAAGAATTGCATGTTTAAAAGCGAACGTCCTTTTGTAAGGTGACTGTGAAGGTATACTATAGATAGCAGTAAGAGGCCGTGGGCAGGCAACGAGTGCCGCCGATAACGCAGTGACGCTAATGACGCACCTGCAGCCAATTGCCCCGCGCCAACCCGAACCGCGCATTAATTTTTTGAAAAACCCCGCGATGGTCATTCGAATCTTTGAAGTCTTCTAGGCTTCGCAGAGGCATCCCTCTTCGGAACCCCCCGATAACCCTTCTGTCATATCTATTGGCGCGGTCGTGGTCCAGCATGGCGTCCGAGAGCCCTTACCTTATTCTGCCGGGCTCGTCCGCCCATTCCGACTTTCGTCTGAAGCGGCTGGCACAGGAGATCGGCGCGACTGAAGTGCGTTCTGTATGGGCGCATTTCGTTAACCCTCTCCGCGAACTGAGCAGCACCGAGCTCTCTACTCTCCAGCAGCTCCTGCACTATGGCGAGTACCCGGACACCCATGACCGCCTCTCGCAGGTGCTTCTTGACGCCGTTCACCGCGCTGGTGAGCCCAGCGACGACAAGACAGTGATCTTTTACATCTGCCCTCGCGCAGGCACTATCTCGCCATGGAGCTCATTGGCCTCCATGATTGCCCGCACCTGCACGCTCGAGAATGCTGTCAAGCGCATCGAGCGCGGTATGATCATTGCCGCCACTTTCGACCGTCAGCTCGATGCTGACGAGATCCCCAACCGCGACCGCCTGTACGACCGCATGACCCAAACTATCGACCGTAAAGCCCCGAATCTCGAAGCTATTTTTGGCGAGAGTGAGCCTGCGCAGGCCACCACTATCAGCTTCGATGAGTACAACAGCGCCCAAGCAGCCCTCGAGCATGCCAACCGTGAGCTTGGCCTGGCCATGGACAAGTCGGAGATTGAGTACCTCGTCGAAGCGTACACCAACGAGTTGAAGAGAGGGCCTGTGGATGTTGAGCTGTTCATGTTTGCGCAAGTCAACTCTGAGCACTGCAGACACAAGCAGTTCAATGCCGACTTTACCGTCGATGGCATGCGCAAGTCGTACTCCCTGTTTGGTATGATTCGCAACACACACCAGAAGCACCCGGAGCACGTTGTCAGCGCCTACAGCGACAACGCTGCGGTCCTCAATGGCGAGGAAGCCAGTTTCTGGGCGCCAAATCAGCTGACTGGTGAGTGGAACGGCACCAAGGAGACAGTGCACATTCTCTGCAAGGTCGAGACACACAACCACCCTACCGCTGTCTCACCGTTCCCCGGTGCCGCGACCGGATCCGGAGGTGAGATCAGAGACGAGGGTGCCGTTGGACGTGGTTCGAAGCCAAAGGCTGGTCTTGCCGGATTCACAGTCTCCGACTTGCTGATTGAGGGCTTCGAGCGACCCTGGGAGCTGCGCGACGTTGGCAAGCCGGCACATATCGCCAGCAGCCAAGACATCATGCTTGAGGCGCCCATTGGTAGCGCACAGTTCAACAACGAGTTCGGTCGTCCCTGCACCATGGGTTACTTCAGAACTATGTTGATGAAGGTCTTCACCAACGAGAAGGAGTCGGAGATCCGCGGTTACCACAAGCCCATCATGCTGGCAGGTGGTGTGGGTACGGTCAGGCCTCAGCATGCGCTGAAGAACCCAGACATTGTACCTGCTGGCTCTCATCTCCTCGTCATTGGCGGTCCTGCTATGCTCATTGGTCTCGGTGGTGGTGCCGCATCCAGTGTTCAATCTGGTGAAGGCAAGGTCGAACTTGACTTCGCTAGTGTTCAGCGAGGAAACCCTGAGGTGCAGAGGCGCGCACAGGAAGTCATCGATGCTTGTCGATCAATGGGCGACAAGAATCCCATTCTTTTCATTCACGACGTCGGTGCTGGAGGTCTCTCCAATGCTTTGCCCGAGCTTGTTCACGATTCTGGGCTCGGCGCCATCTTCGAGCTGCGCGAGGTTGATAACGTAGACAAGGGCATGAGCCCGCTTCAGATCTGGTGCTGCGAGGCTCAGGAGCGATATGTCCTTGCTGTTGGACCCGATGAGTTAGAGCTTTTCAAGCGCATCTGCCACCGTGAGCGCTGTGGCTACTCAGTCGTCGGCGTGGCTACTGATGAGCAGCGCCTCATCCTGAAAGACCGCGACTCCAAGGAGAACCCTACACCCATCGACCTGCCCATGTCTACACTCTTTGGAAAGCCACCCAAGATGTCACGCATTGTTGAGTCAAGGAAATTGAGGCTTCCGGCTTTCGATAGTAGCCTCTCCATGTACATTCCCGATGTTCCCAAGGACGGGTTGGTTGCAGAGGCTGTTGACCGCGTCCTCACGCTTCCATCTGTTGGCTCGAAGAACTTTTTGATCACTATTGGTGATCGTACTGTTGGTGGAATGACAGTCCGAGACCAGATGGTCGGCAAATGGCAGGTTCCTGTTGCCGACGTATCAGTCACAGCTACTGCGCTCATGTCGGGTGTCAAGACCGGTGAGGCCATGTCAATGGGCGAGAAGCCCACATTGGCCCTCATTTCAGCCGCAGCGTCGGCCAGGATGGCCGTCGCCGAGTCTCTCATGAACATTGCTGCCGCAAGTCTCTTCGATAGGCTGTCCAGGGTCAGACTCTCAGCCAACTGGATGTCCGCTGGCAGCCACCCCGGCGAGGGTGCTGCCTTATACGAGGCTGTCGAGGCCATCGGTATGGATCTTTGCCCCAAGCTCGGTATTTCGATCCCTGTCGGCAAGGACTCTATGAGTATGAAGATGAAGTGGTCAGAGGATGGCGAGGCGAAGGAGGTCACAGCACCGATGTCTTGTGTCATTACTGCGTTCGCGCCTGTCAACCGCATTGACCGCACATGGACCCCTGCTTTGGAGCGTCTTGAGGATGTTGGCGAGACTATTCTGATGTACGTCGACCTTGCAGCTGGTAGGAAGGCACTTGGTGGATCAGCGCTGGCTCAGGTCTTCGGCCAAGTCGGTGATGAGGCTCCTGATGTGCACGACGTCGACATTATCAAGGACTACTTTGACGCGGTCGAGCAATTGCACGAGTCCGGCATCGTCCTTGCTTACCACGACCGCTCAGATGGTGGTTTGTTCACCACCCTGGTTGAGATGATGTTCGCCGGCCGATGCGGTTTGGAGATCATGCTCGATGGCGTCGCACAATCGAGTGAGCCAAAGGATGTTCTCGAGGCCCTGTTCAACGAGGAGCTCGGTGCCGTGTTCCAAGTCAGGAAGAAGGATGAGGTTGCCTTCAACCGCTGCTTCGCCACTTGCGGTCCTCCCCCAGGCATGATCAAGAAGATTGGTCGTGTTCCTGAAGCTTCCAAGCAGGGATTGTCCATTGCAGTCGGTTCTCAGACTGTCTACCGCAACACTCGTTCGAAGCTTCAGCAAAGGTGGGCCGAGACTTCGTACCGCATGCAGCGCCTTCGTGACAACCCTGAGTGCGCAGATAATGAGTTCGCCCTCATCAACGATGACCGGGACCCTGGTCTGTCATACAACCTTACATTCAAGCCCCAGGAGAATATTCTGCCTCTCAAGGCCAGCATCTCGTCCGCATTCACCTCGAAGCCTCGCGTTGCGATCCTCAGAGAAGAAGGCGTCAACGGTCAGAGCGAGATGGCTTTTGCCTTCCACATGGCTGGTTTCTCCGCTATCGATGTCCACATGACCGACATCATTTCCGAGCGCGTCTCGCTTGCTGGTTTCGTTGGTGTCGCGGCTTGTGGTGGTTTCTCGTATGGTGACGTTCTCGGTGCCGGTCAAGGATGGGCGAAGTCCGTTCTGCTGCATCCCAACACCCGCAAGGAGTTCAAGTCTTTCTTCGAACGCCCAGACACATTCACCCTCGGTGTTTGCAACGGTTGCCAGTTCTTGTCTAAGCTGAAGGAGCTGATCCCAGGAGCTGAGGCTTGGCCAACATTCGAACGCAACGCTTCTGAGCAGTACGAAGCGCGCGTTTGCATGGTTGAGGTCATTGACCCGAAGGGACCAAACAACGAGCAATCCGTTTTCCTCCACGGCATGCACGGGTCCAAGCTGCCGATCGTCACAGCCCACGGCGAGGGTCGCGCAAACTTCGCCGCCTCTTCGGCGTCGTCGCCTCAGACTCTCTACAACGAGAACCTGGTGTCTCTGCGCTACGTCGACAACTACGGCAAGCCAACAGAGGCATACCCCTACAACCCGAACGGTTCGCCCATGGGTATCACCGGTGTGCGCTCGACAAGCGGCCGAGTTCTCGCACTCATGCCTCACCCTGAGCGTACAATCGTGAAGGAGGTCGCCAGCTACATCCCCAAGGACCAGGCTGAGGAGTGGGGCGAGCTTGGCCCCTGGAGCCGTATGTTCAAGAGCGCCAGGAGGTGGGTTGGTTAGGTGTCTCGGTCTGGTGAGACCAATTATTTGCATTTGATTCATATGGCGTTGGGGTGATATCCATCTGAAAAGGGACGAAAACTTAGCCTAGGACACGAGAACAACATCATCAAATATTCACTATACTATCACTGAATTGACAATCATGGCAGTCTTGGTCGTCAGTGTTCCATCCAGGATTGGTCCGGCATGTAGCAACAGCACAAAACCTTTTGCTTCTGTAAACATATCAACGTGTATATATCTCGTAACATTGCTCGATGATTCATAACGAAGAAAAACTACTACATAAAAGTCAAGAACGGATGGCGCGATTACCGATAGAAGGATCGTCGAACCACAAAGAAGTCCGTTGGCTGTAGAGGTTTTTTTGCTCCTGAATTTGCCTAGAGTCGTGGATTTGAATGTTCGAATTCGAATCTAAACGCGTCTCTTTTTGGCTTTCTGGTAGTCGTAAGTGAAGGTGAATCGGTAGTGCTGCAGAATCTCCATACCAGCCGCTTCACACAGCGTACCTGGATCTTGGGCTGGTGGCCTTAAGTCCTAATGCTCCGCACGCTCACGATGGATGGACATGCGCGAGTATCAAGGCAAGGTACAGTACAGCCTGGAATGAGTTCTGAAAGAGAGACGAACGTAATGCCATGTGTTAGAGAGCTGGATATAAGGCTGACTGTTGGAGATAACGACTCGCTAGCTGGTCTGGAGAGGCACTCCAACCCCGGCTTGTTCTCCACAGCTCCTTATCTTGGCCCACATCTCGTCACAAAGTACAGTACAACAATGCTCTGCTGCTGATAACCACATGGTCTGATATGTTGAAGTGGAATTGATCGGTTGCATCGTACAGATGAGTTGACAGTCCTTGTAGGTTCGGGCATGGCTGAAACGCCACAAAGCGGGGACGTCCGATGTGCGGAGACGGGATCCGGGGACTGGGTCTCTTGTACGCCAAAGAAAGCCGCAGATAATGGGCTACTTCACAACGCTATTACTCTACAACTACAGCCTGAGATTTAGTTCGAATGACTACGAATTAGAAGAACTTTTACTTGTTTGCTTGTCTTGGTTCTTTGCAGTTCTCTAACGCCTTTGACTTACAGTGCGCAGGCATATAAGGTATGCTGAGGTCTTATCTGCCTATAATTTAATGTGTAAGAGGGTATAACCACAGCAGTGGCGCGCTTACAGCGTAAGATCCTCCTTATCGTTCGCGGATAAACACTCCAACGTCACAAAGTGACTTCCGTCGCAACGACCTTGCATCAGACAGATGCCACCAATGATGCCTCCAACCGTGATCGATAACCGCAAGGCTGTTCGGTACCTCGAACCCCCATGTGCCGGGTTGGACCTACCCCTTCCGTGTGGCGCGCCGAGATCAACATTGCAACGCCCAGATGCATGCCGGAGCTGGACGCCGCGGAACGGTCTTGGTATTCAACCTTAAGTGAGCGTCTTGCACATTGAATTCGTCGTCTCCCACAAGTCGGTCCTTCCTCATCCTGGCATTGATCTTCCAGAAGCAATGTCATCCGACGCCATACAGGGTGCCATACCCGGTACCATTCAACTGGTTGATGTCGATCATACAGTGGAGGCACGTCATGCGGGCAATGGAGACATTGTGTTGCAGCCCACGCCTTCAAACCACCCAGATGACCCACTCAATTGGACACCGCGTCGCAAGTTGCTTGCCTTGATCTGTCCTAACTTGTACGTGATACTCAATACGTGATTGGAGAGAGCTGACAATAGCTGCGCAGATACGTTTGGATGTGCGGTCTCGCGCAGTCGAGCATCTACTCCGTGATCGTCCCTTTGTCTGAAGCCAATGGCATCTCAGTATCGACGCTGAATGAAGGCAGTGGCTTTATGTTCCTGCTGATCGGATGGAGTCAGCTGTTCTGGCAACCCTTCGCTCTCACGTACGGAAAGCGTCTGGCTTACCTCATCTCCATCCTGGGTGTCACAGGTATCACCCTCTGGAGTCCTTATGTCAAAACAAACGGTGAATGGATCGCACGCAGTGTCTTGCTTGGTTTCTTTGGCGGCCCGTACGACGCCTTACCCGAAGTCTCCATCGCAGACATCTACTTCACGCACCAACGCGGTACGGGTCTTAGTATCTACGCGTTCTGTGCCCTGGCCAGCAACTACTTCGCCCCCATCATCTGCGGCTTCATCTCAGTAAGACAGGACTGGCAATGGGTGTTCTACTGGCCCGCCATCTTCACTGGCGCAACCTCTATCTTCCTCTTCTTCTTCATGGAAGAAACAAACTACGACCGCGTCATCACTGGCACCGTAGTCGCCCCATCCACCACCAACCACTCAAAACTCCTCGACAACGGTGATGAACCGAATCCAAAGACCTCATCCCTATCCGCCATCCAAACCACCACGAGCGAAGAACTCCGCATCCCCCTGGCAACCAAATCTTTCCGCCAGAAGCTCTCTCTCTGGCAGCCCTCCAAACAAGGCACAATGCTCACCCACCTCCACAGCATATCCCTCTACCTCACCTGGCCCGTAGTCCTCTACACCGGCTTCTCAGCAGGCTCCTACTTGATCTGGTTCAACATCCTCAACGCCACCGCCTCGCTTGTCCTATCCGATGCACCCTACTACTGGGGCGCCGAGGCCGTCGGTCTTTCGTACTTCGCGCCCATGATCGGCTGCGGGGTCGGCATGCTGGTTGCGGGGCGGTTCAGCGATTACCTGACTATCAGGTTAGCGCGAAGGAATAGAGGCGTTTCCGAGGCCGAATTCCGGCTGTATCCGTTCGTGGTGTGTATGATCTTGGTGCCTGCGGCGGCGGTGCTGTGGGGAGTTGGTGCCGCGCGGCAGATACACTGGTTTGGGTTGCTGGTGGGGATGGGCATGTTGGCGTTCACCACTTGTCTTGGGTTTACGCTGAGTATCAACTATCTGATTGATAGTTACCCGGAGGTTTGTGGGGATGCGATGGCGGCGACGATTATCATCAGGGATACGATGATGTTTGCGGTTAGCTATGCGTAAGTTGCGAGCGGCGTTGATGACGACGATGATGTTTGGCTAATGCGAGGACAGGATCACCCCGTGGGTCGAGAACATGGGATACCAGAACTGCTTCATCTCCGCCGCTTTTGTGGGGCTGGCGTGTGTGTCGACGTTCCTGGTCATGTGTAGGTATGGCAAGACGTTGCGCAAGCGGAGTAGCGTTAGGTACTGGGCCATCGTCGGAGCCGGTGGTGGTCATTAGCTACGGAATATGTACTGCATCTATCGACGATTTGATATCCACCCATCCTGAAGTCTTTCTTTACCACCTCGCATCCACGTCACCTCTGGTCGTCAGATTCCCAGACGGACCCAAACTGGGTGGTACATCCTCCGGTCCTGTACCCCACTGGCTCTCCTGAGGGCCCAGAGTGAGTTCCAACACGCCTCCCTCGAGGTAGAAGCTATGCGTGATCCAGTTCCTCGAGTACGGCTCGCCGTTGAGCGTTGCGCTCTGAATATATATATCCTTGAACTGCGGGTCGAAGTTGACATTCCGGATCGTTGCCGTATTACCGGTTTGTTGGTTCTTGATGCTGACTTCCTCGAAGAAGGGCGGGGTGATGAAGTACACATCCTGTTTATGTCAGCCGGCACGCTCTTTTCAAGAGCAAAAAAGAGGACTGAGATGGAGAACTTACCTGTCCAGCGTTGGGATACAATCCCATCATAACCAACGCCTCAAATGAGCCCATGGCACCAGAATCATCGTTGCCAGGGATGCCAGATACGGTGTCGTTGAACAGGCTCGGGATATACTGGTGCGCCCGCTCTGCGCTCTTCCCCGGCCGTCCCACATAGTGGTACAAGAACAGATTCAGAAAAGCCTGTTCATCGCCGACATACAGGATCCCGCTCTCGTGCAGCCAGTCCAAGCGCTTGATGAATGTCTCCGTGCCACCCAGCGTGTCAACCAGCGATGCCATATCGCCGGGCACGAAGAAAGTGTACAGCCACACGGGCCCCTCGTACGTCTCCCCACCTTCGGCGTTGAGGTAGCACGCTGTGAAGTTAAGCAGCGGAGAGCAGTAGATAGGGTCCTGAACGCCGAACGTCCCATTCATGAAGCGTGGTTGGAGGAAGCCCACGAAGCCAGTGTCTGTGCCGTTGATCACGCTTTTTTGGGCCGGGTTGAACATGTTTTCCCAGTTCCCGCTGCGCTCCAGGTATTTGGCTGCGTCGTCGAGGTGGCCCAGGGCGCGAGCGAGGGTGGCGATGGTGAAGTCGTTGTAGGCGTACTCGACGGTGCGGCTGATGGAGCGCGTTTCCAGGCCCACGCCGTCGAGGTCCAGGTTGTCCGTGGGGATGTAGCCTAGTTCCTTCCAGGAGGCGAGGCCGCCGCGCCCTTCGATGTTCCAGTCTGAGGGCTCGACTTCGGCGTCTTTGATAAGCGCTTCGTAGGCCAGCGCCCAGTCGATCCCCAAGGTGATGTTTTTGAGGTACGCGTCTACAAGGACGATGTCCGCGTTGGAGCCGCCTTGGGTGAAGCCTGACTTATGTTAGCATATCTTGCGGTGAGGGGAAGATTGGGGAATGTTTGCCTTTGCACAGACTCATCCTGCAGTCCGGAAGCCAGCCTTCGTGCTTGTAGATGCTCAGCAGACTCCGAATCATCAACGTTTGGCTGTGCGGATCCAAGATCGTCAAAAGTGGGTGGATGCTTCTAAAGGAGTCCCAGATGCAATAGTAGGAATCGTAGTACGGCTCACCGTCGTTCCAAAACGGATTCTCGCCAGTGTAGTCTTGTGGTGAGATCATGGAGCGATATACGCCGCTCCAGAACGCCTTGAGCAGCACGTCGGACACACCGCCATCTTTTAGCGTGATGACAGAGAACTTGTCTTTCCACGCATCTGCAGCAGACTTCACAGTGCCGTCGAAATCTACTGTAGCGACCTCCTTCTCCGCATTCGAACACGCCTGCGCCTCGCTCACAAAGCTCATCCCCACCCGCGCCAGGATCTGGTTCCCCGCAGCAGGCTTCTCAAACTGCACCCACCCACCCGCCGGCGTAGTGCTCGGTGTGTCACGCACATCGCCTGGCTGAATCTTCAGACTCTGTGCTTGGTTCGAGGCGCGCGAATTCGACCAGACGCCCGCGTCTTTTACCTTGGCACCGTCGAAATCGAGGCAGAAATACGACTGGTACGTCCCGCTCCCGAAACTGGGCGAGAAGCGGCCTCCACCTGTGATGCGGCCGTTTTCGGGGTACACTGTGATGTTAGCGGAGCTCCTAGTGTTGGGGAGGTCCGTCAGCTCAACCAGGAAGT
The DNA here is from genome assembly GCA_002116315.1 of Epicoccum nigrum. NCBI lineage: Eukaryota > Fungi > Ascomycota > Dothideomycetes > Pleosporales > Didymellaceae > Epicoccum > Epicoccum nigrum. Next base: position 924,839 of record KZ107850.1, read on the forward strand.
GCGGGTTCAGCGTTGTGTTTGCCGTAATCGGAGTCTCTGGGAAAGTGAATCGGTACAGTGCGGTGTGGTTGGTGACCGTCATCTCCGTCCTGACGCCGGACTGTAGGGTAATGTCGAAGTAGCCTGGGCGAGCAACTATGCTTTCATTGACGCGTGGGGTCATGCGGTAGGTTTTGGTGTAGTTGCACGCGTTGATGTCGTCGTTGGGACAGCCCGATTGCGCGAAGATGGGGAAATTCCCGAGTGATGCGGATCCGCCGGTGCCGCTGTCGTGCATATGAGAGTAGCCGTAGATGGGAGACGAGTCGGAGGAGAAACCGCCTTGGTTTTCGCCGCCGTAGGTATCAGCGCCGGCTTTAGCCATGCCTGGAGGTGGTTAGAGAGGAGTGTGGTGGTGTGAAGGGTTGGAGCATACCGAACGGCAGTGTAGCTCCGGGGAAGACATGCCCTGAGAATAATCAGTACTATATCTGTGTGAGTATCTGTGTACTAGACTGACCTCCGTTTGTGGTTCCAATAAGTGGGTTGACATAGTCATAAGGCGTCTTGCCTCTAGTATTTGGTTGTCCTTGACCACTGGTGACAATGGCTAGACACAACGATGAGCTCACGAGGATCTTTACTCGAGATAAAGTTCGCATTGTTTACGTTGTCCGTCCTGGCGAAGAATTGGGAGAATGTTGGTAATATGTCCTGTGAGGCAGGACGCAACAGCGGAGCACACTTTGTATGTACGGTGCTTTAGTGGCGCAGTTGAGTTAGTATTGTAGACATGAGAGAGGGGTTGTAGATGGTTTTTGTTTCCTCACTGCAAGGTAGAGGCTTATAGGTAAAGGCGGGAGAGACTCTTGTGGAAAAGGCGGTAAGAGTACATATACTACTTCACTCAAGAGGTCTGCTAGAGTAAGATGGAGTACTGAAAGGGAGTAAAAATTCCCAGAAAAGACACACATCCAGCGCGTGTGCCATGCATGTATATGTATTGCATCCATTCCTGTCGTCTTGGCATAACACGATGTAACTTACCCACCGTCGTCCTCCATCACATACATCTTAACCATGTATATCGTACCTGTATTGGCAAGTGACAAGACGTCAAAACTGTTGTTGATGAGCATGATGTAACCCTACTGCAAATGTTGCGCGGGGTACATTGTTAGCGGCCGATCCAATAATGCGGGGGATATCATAATATCTGCACGTTGAACATGTGCACTTGACAAGCTGGCGTCATATCCTGCAGGTATTCTGTTGAGTACTAAAAGTTGTAGGTGCATTGGTATGCCGAGAGTGGTGTTTCGGGAAATGGCGGCCGACACGAGGCCTTACTCGTTTTCTCGACAAACTCCTAGTACGGCTCATACCTCTTCTTTTCTTTTTTTTCTTTTTTTTCCTTGCGCCTTTCTTTTCTCTCCTTCTTTTCCTTTTTCTTCGCATCAGCCTCTTCGTCGACGTCCATAGTTTCATCAACAAATGCTTCAGTCTTCCAGGCGCGAACCTGGCTATCCTCACCGACGGTGTACGTAGTTTGCGTCTATCCGCGTGTTAGCATATAGATAAACATCATCTAGAATCCCCTTACATGTGTGTCGGTGAACAAGTCTCGTACAATCTCATCGCCGTGTGCACCTGCAAACCTAACGCTCTTCGAAATGTCGAAATCATATTGTAGGACATCTGCACCTTTGTGGACAGATACAATGTCCATGCGGTTCTCGCTACGTATAGTCAGTACATGCAATACAGCTTGCCATAAAGCTACGTGCCTGTGCTTTCCTGCCACGATGAACGGCTGGCTACCGACCCAGTGCATCTTCGCAACATACTCGCAACCCAACGGTTCCCTCACATCGCCAAACGATTTGGGCGTTGGCTCTTCCTCCTCCTCTTTCTGACTCTGCAGGGCGTAGAAACTCATAGTTTCGTCGGTACCAAGGGCATAAATGTCAGTGCTTGGGTACATGAAACCTGCGTGTGCGATCGCGGAGCCATGGTTGATGACCTGGTACAGAGCATCATCTTCCTCGGCTTGAGATATGTCGAAGATGTTCACAAGACCATCCGTGCTGGAGGACAAAAGCAGCGTGGGTAGTGTTGGGTGCAGCTGTAGAGATGTGACTGTGTCTGTATGAGAATCAATGTAAGAGCGGAGAGGTGCTGATGTGTTGCGCTGGTCCCTGTTCGACGTTAGTCAAGCCTCGGATGAGATCGGATCTACCGTACCAGACATATACAGGAGACTCGTGGGCACCATCTTCGGGGTTTTCAATACCAGCGGCTACGAAGTTGTTCTGTGCATTGCAAACAATCGCCGAGATGAGCTTATGCGCTGTGCCTGATCTTAGTCTTGACTTTCGATTAATTCAGTCGGCCTAGAACGTACGACTCTGAATCTCCAAGGCCTTCTCCTTGCTCCTCTGGTCCCAATACCTGATCAAGCCATCTCTTCCGGCTGTTGCGACGACGTTGCTTGGCGCACCATTGGCTCTCTCTAAACACGTGATGCTGGTGTTGGCTGTCTTGACGACACCATTGACCTTAAGCGAGGATGAATCAAGGAAACGCAAAGAGTCGTCGGAAGAAATTATAGCGAGCTGGTCGGTTTTGGAGTACGTGAGCGGATCCTGGCGCGCTGCGGTCGAGATTATTCTGTAGATGTACGAGTTTGGCGGCAGCCCGACGTCTGAGTTGAAGGCTTGCGTCGCCATCACGGGCAATATCTTACACGGTCAGTGGAGAGCCAGTCAAATAAAACTTGGTTGTCCGAGGATGCGAGCGAAGCGGTATTACGGCGACAGGCTCAGGTCGATGGACGTTGATAGAAAAGTTTTTACGGACGGTGAACACGGTCTTTGCTACCTATGCAATCTCATAGTTATATCATAACATCATAGCACCTCTGCCTCATAGACTCATAGTAGCTTTGACTTCACTGAAGCAAGCATTCCTGCTTGCAGTGGAGCCTTGCTCCAGTGTACAGGTCAAGCTCATTGACATAACATGTAGGAGCGCGTCTTGCAAACGAGCACATACTGTGCACGATACATCCACGGCCGGTCACAATAGGCGGCGGTCGCACGTTGCTGCTAAGGTGAACGACATACGTTCGCAGCCTGAAGCTCTTCCACAGAGAAGTCTTCCATGTTTACATAGTATGTAGCCTTGATATGAAGCTCGTTAAGTTATTATTTTAAACAGTACGAGTGATTAACGACGGGCGTCTCTCTCCGATCCCTCAGATCCCAGTCCACTACCATAACGGCAGCAGACAAATGAGAAGTCACTCCAACGCCTTCAGCGCTTGCGCTCGGCGTTGGCGATAACGAGGTTCGTGAAGAAGAGAAGGCCAGCAGCGCGCGTGCGAAGATTTTACGGATCGAAGCGTGCACGGCCGGATTTGGGCGTTGAGTAAGCGGAGGGCTGTGATTGGTGACGGCTACGACCTCGGGAGTCGGAGGAAGGAACGAACGACGACATCGATTGTCACGCTCAGGACCTCCCACCTTTTGGCTAATCGACGACGACGAGGTCAATTAAGCAATCGGAACAATGGCTTCCCAGCGAGTTTTCCAGCTTGGCATGCGCCGCGCAGCTGCCCCCAGCTTTAAGATCCAGCCCGCGGGCCGCACCATCCAGAAGAGGTACGTCTTCAGCAACCTGTCAGCTCAGCTGCCCAGGATGCCTTCAGTGGAGTCATATAGTAGGATGCTTCAGCGTGAATAGCGCATCGATTGCTGCAGCGAAGCTCAAGACATGCCAGGCATGCGCTATGCCAATGTGCCAATGTCTCAATGTGCCAGCAGCTCCAGCAACTCCACCTGTTCCCGCAACACTCTTCACAGCACCACCCACTCTGAGCCGCCCACTGACAAGCTTCCCCAGGCTCGCCGCAACCGAAGCCGCCTCGCAAGATACCGCGCAAGAGATCCTCCGCAAGCAGCGCCTGAACCGCCCCGTCTCGCCCCACCTGTCCATCTACCGCCCGCAAATCACCTGGTACGCGTCCTCGCTCAACCGCATCACTGGCATTACGCTGTCCGGCTCGCTGTACCTCTTCGGTCTCGCATACCTCGCCGCACCCTACACCGGATGGCACCTTGAGACCGCCTCGATGGTCGCGGCCGTCGCGGCGTGGCCCACGGCTGCCAAAGTGGCGCTGAAGAGCTTCTTCGCGTTCCCCATGTTCTTCCACTCGTTCAACGGCGTGAGGCACTTGCTGTGGGATGTTGGTATCGGTTTCACCAACCAGCAGGTTATCAGGACTGGATGGTCGGTTGTTGGTCTGACAGTTGTTACATCGCTGTACTATGTCTTCTTCCAGTAGACGGGAAGGGCGGGCGATGACTGACCAGGATGGAGAAAGACAGAAAGAGCGATATAGGTGTTGGGCGGCAGACGTTGGGAGTTGGGAAGGAAGCAGGAGGTCGAGGGAGCAGATGCGAGGTTCTGGTGGAAAGATTTCTGGGGAAGCACGACTTGTACATTCTACATGTCTTCCGAATGCAATTTTTTTCAAATATGCAGCAGTATTTTGGCTGCGTGCAATATGGTGCTCGTTAGGGCCATCCATTGACGAGCTGTTGCATCTTCAAGTGCCAGCTCTATTCAACTCGGCGGTAGATGGAAGGCTTGATCTGGAGCCTTTACCCGGTCCTGCTCCACTTTACATCATCTCCATTGACCCCATTCGACCCTTCGACGTCATCCCTTGTCCTCACAGTCCCTGCGCCAGGCCCCAGCTCCTCGCCAATGACCATTCCACTGAAGTTCCCCTCCTCATCCACATACTGATCCATGTTCTCCGCTGTGATCCACCCGCTCGCTCCAGGCGCAGTCAAGTCGTCCTCGATGTCATTTCCCTCATCATCACCATTGGGATCTGGGTGAAGGTCTGCGCAAGTGTTCATTGCGCTGAAGATATCCTTGATACATGTGTTCTCTGGGGTATTGGCGTAGTTGGGTGGTAGAAGAGTGAGTTCGAGAGTCTGGATGTCTTCTTCATCGTTAACGCTCTCGGCATCGTTGAGGGAGAGGTTCATATAGAGCGCTTCGACGGTGGACTTCCACTTCATTGTTGCGTGGAGGGCGATTGTGGGGTATGTGATTGCTGCGCCAGTCGGTGTAGGAGAGGTTTGAAAGAGGATGAGGGATCTGCACTCGATCAGTTCGTGTGCATGAAGTATGCGACTGCTGGGTACCTACTCTGAAGTCACCCAAACGTCTACATCCTTGATGAGGGTGTCGTCGCCGTCTGTGGCAGTGCTGAACTTGGCAAACACCGGGTCTTCCTGCAATTGCGAAGCTGGCGCCGAAAGCGTGACCCCAGAGTAGTTTGCGTATGTAACTGGCTTTGCGCCGAAGAAGGTTGTCGGTGTCTGTTCCTGGTGCTCTTGTAGTGGGGTGAAGTCAGATGCCAGAGGCGCGGTTGCGACGTGACGAATTGACATTTTGATGTATTTGGTAGGTATATGTGGGCGATACGACAGCTCTTCTATACTTTGAGTAAGACCTAAGTGCTTAGTGGTGTGGTCTGTAGAATGGTCACGTTCAGGTAGTTGCCTTCCCTTCGAAAAAGCGACCGAGCGTCATACCGGTAGCTCTTTCCCGTCGCGTCGAACAGCGAGTGGGGTCCTTCCGCCTTCGCGACGCGCGCTCTCGATCCTGTCCGTGTTGACATTGCGCTTCAGGCAGTTTCGACTCTCACCTGGCAACAGCATGCCTTGAAAAACTTTTAACCGGGGTGAAACTCGCAAACATGTCCGCGTTTCCCACCAAGCCTATTGCCAAACTCACCGGCCACAATGGCATCGTCCATGCTGTCGCATACTCTTCCGGCGCGCAGTCGTATATCCTGACGGGCTCTTCCGATCGAACAATCCGGCTTTACAACCCTCAGAAAGCTCCCCCGTCCTCGGTGGCGCCGGCCGCATCGAATGCGTACCCGCCTGGTCTCGTGAACAAATACAGCGCACACGGCTATGAAGTCCTCTCCATCGACGTCAACACAGATAATGACAAGTTTGTGTCGACCGGCGGCGACAAGACGGTCTTTGTATGGGACGTACAGACTGCACAGACGGTGAGACGCTTCACAGGCCATGCTGGGCGCGTCAACCGTGGTGTCTTCGGCGGGGATGGAGACGGGATCATCGCGACAGGAAGCTTTGACGGCACGGTCAAGATATGGGATTTCAAGTCAAACTCATATAAGCCCATAATGACGCTCGATGACGCCAAGGACGCTATCACAGACGTTGCCGTTTACGATGCAGAGATATTGGCTACAAGTGTCGATGGCAGAGTGAGGAGTTATGATATTAGGACTGGCATGTGCCAGGCCGACGTCATCGGTGCTCCATGCACCAGTCTCCATGTCTCCAAGAAGGGGACGGAACTACTAGTCAGCTCGCTAGACTCTACAGTCAGGCTGATGGACCGCACGAATGGGGAGCTGCTGAAGGCATATACGGATGACACCTTTGTCAACAAAGATCTGAGGGTCAAGAGCACACTGGGGCTCAATGACAGTGTTGTCCTTAGTGGCAGCGACGACGGTATGGTCTTTGCATGGGACATCATGGGAGATGGTTGCATGCATCGGTTCAAGCACTCAGAGATGCGCGAGGTGCACGGCAAAGGCCTGGTATCACAGACCAACAGCAAGAAGGATATTGTTCCAACTGTGGCATTCTGCAAGACACGGAGAGAGTGGATCAGTGGTGGAGGAGATGGCAATGTTATTGTCTGGGGAATGTGACCAACTCGAAACATCTCGATCAAATTACTGGACCGTCCGTCAGCTGGAGTCTTGCCAGGGATCTTTGCGTTCGTACCGGTTAACCACACAACATCACGCCTATCAAGGCAGTCTCAAGGCCAGCCATCACAACGGCACCTCCTACACGGGCTATCTCTCCTTTTGATACACAGGCAAGGGCTCATGTATCACGCCCGTCTCCAATTGTGAGTCTTTTGTTTGTTGATCCAGGCTTGTTGAGAAAGAAGCTGTTGGAAGCATATTTGTCTGGAACCCTTTTTTGGCCCCATGCCTCCGTTTCCGATCCCACAGGATCAGGGTCACCGCGATGATGCCAAGAACGCCGATGAGAACGCCGACGATAATGGCTGCACGCATGCTGCTGCTTGCTGGGCGGCGCCATGGTTTTGTGGACGGTTGTGATTGCGTAGCCGGCATTGCAGCTATCCCTCGTGGAGAAAGGAAGAGTCGTACAGGATGATGATATCCTGGGTTGCTCCTCTATTAAAGACAGTACAACGTTCCGTCTTCTCAACTCAACTCGTTGGGTTTTAAACCCGCTCTGCGCTTATTTGCGCTACTAAGCTGCTCAGCCGCTCAGCCGCTCGACCACTCAGCTACTCAGTCAATCAGCTACTTAGCTACACAGCTACCAAGCGACTCACACATACTATGTACTACCGTTGTGCCACTCTCATCTGACTTCACTAGCCGTAAGAAGTAAAGGTGAAGAAAAAGACTGAGTCTCTAGACTTTGCCCGTCTGTCGAAGAGGACTGGGTTGGGAGAGCTCAAGTCCCAGTAATGAGGACCGAATGTCGAACTGAGGGGTACAAGAGGAAATAGTATGTGAAGCAAGGAGTACGGTGCGGCTCGGGTTCTTCCAATTTTGAGCTTCAACGCCAGAAGAAGCTTACGGCTTCAGGGCTGCATTGCACTTATAGGAACGACTTTGAGTACAGTGCAGCTTGTGACCAATGAGAGTCACGAGAGTTGCAAGATGCATGTTTAGCAGAGCCGCAGCCAAATGGCACACTGTCCTCCTACCACCCTACACCCACATCTGTCAAAATTTCTTTTCGGACACCGAATGCGCGAGCTGTCAAGTGCTGTAGGGCTGAAAGACGCGCTCTGACAGCTTGGTAATCTGACAGGTACATTGAACGGTGCGTCAGCATCGCCTCATCCGCAGATATACCACAGATCAAGTTCCACTTTCACAACCATTTACAGAGACAAAGCAATAGGATTATGATTGCCCAGCCTGATCAGCCGCTTACAATGACCGTTACTCAAGGAAGCAGTTTATTCATTCCTACCCTGCGTGCAAGCTGTGACGCCAAAAGCGGCAGTCAGAGCGACTCCTTCGCACTCCATCTCGAAACAGTCCCACAGGTCTCTGAAAAGCTTAATTCGGTCTATTCTTTGAAGGTCCAGGCGATCTTCAGTAGACCCAATTCCATGCGTCCTTTTCTCAATCTCATCAGACAGCCTTGCAGAACCCGACTATACAACCACACTCGCGATTTGGGGCCTATGAAGGTGGTCAGCTGCAATTACTGTCGTAGCCGCACGGGCACCTATATTCGGTTGTGATATTCAAGGCAACAAACACTACGTACGGTTGGTTCTCCGCTCACTTGTATTACACAAAGCAACTCACTACACGTCACTCACTCGGTTTTACAACCAGTCACTAGCAGCTCCGCATGCAATTTGACAATTATGCTGCTTAACCGAAACAGTGTACCGTTTCCATCGTGAGCAATCCAACGCGAGACCCAAGTAAAGTTGTAAAAGCTACGCGATATTTTCATTTGCTGAAGATTAGCATTTCTGCTGCTTTTATTGACCACCAGACCCCACGATGCTCTTCCGTGTACCTCGTAGAGAACGCCCCATTTTCTCCCCATATAACAGACCGATCCATGTCGGGACACTGCAAAGAGCATGTACAAGATAACAGGTAGGTCCCTTACTCATCTCACCACAGCCCTTGCTGATCTACAGGTGCCGCTCGGAAAAGCTCACATTGGCCAGCGACCCGGGCGGCACCCCCTTCCAAACCGACGAACTCCACGCTGCTGTCGTACTGTTTGAAGAATCCGATCGCTCATTCCGACACCATCAGACACAAATGCTCCCCCTCGTCTCACCGCCCCCATACACGCTCCCCGACCAAAGAGCATCGACATCCATCTCACCCGACGACGACTACCGCTGCACCATCTCTCCACAAGGCCCCGACCTAACCGTCGTCCACATATCAATCCACATCCACATCCACCTCGACACCGACCGCATCCCATGCTGGCGCGTGCGCCGCAAGCTCATCGCGCTGGACCAGCCCATCTGCGCGCACCGCTGCACCTCGGACCCGGCTTTCTTCCGCAGCGTGCGGCGGCGACGGATGAACACGCTGTGCATCTCGTTTGGGTCCAGGGAGTATCTGCCCTTCTTTGGGCGGTGGACGGAGAAGAGCAGGGTGTGGAAGTGCAGGGAGGAGGGGTGTAATATGAGCGCGTGGATCAGTGGGGATAGGGACACGGGGTGTTTGAGGTTGCACGCGAGGACTTTTTGGGCCGGGGAGCTGGAGGATGGCGATGGGGAGTTGTTGGAGGTTGTGAAGAAGAGAGCCCAGGAGGGGGGTGGGTTGATTTGCGAGTAGGTGTGGGCGAGGTCGAGTGAGCAGCTGCTGGGAGACTGGTCACCGGTGGGGCGATTCTGTGGTGTGCGGAGAACCAAGGGGAGGGGGCTTGGAGGGTGTGTAGATGTCAGATCTATGGGGGGGGGGGGGCTTTGCTACTCCCAAGCGGTTTTTTCCGGCGTGGCGTCCGGTGGTCAGGTTTGCCCTCCTGTGCGTGTGTGCCCCACTTGCACCTCCTGTACTCTTCCCTTCCGACACTTCACACGGCTCAACAGAGCACGTTCCAGACATTTGCGTTTACCCACCAGGGCGTTATTGCCCAAATATCGACGGCAGCAGGG
>KZ107850.1:934592-979974 GCA_002116315.1 Epicoccum nigrum
TACAGACTCTGTATTGATGCAGTGCGTCTCTTGTTTCAATATACTTCCTCCTCTCTATTCATTACACCTCTTACTCACCTCTTAATACTTTTTCCTTTCCTTTGTCCAGTAGGTTTCCTTCTGTTCTGATGGGTTGGGGGGGGGGGGGGTGGGGTTGGGGAGGGGGGGGGGGGGGGGGGGGGTGGGGGGGGGGGGTGGGGGGGGGGGGGGGGGGATCTGTAATGCGAAGTGGCTTGTTTCGGGATGGCGGTCTGTGGTCGGTTTGAGCATTTCGTCGGTGGGTGTCCTCCATGCAAACTCTTTACTTGAAAAGTGATTTAACGCAAAAGCATGGCAAGTCTTTACTTCTATACTCACATACAATAGACGTACACGCCTCCACCGCAACTCGTTTACTCAGAAAGCGGTTCAACACAACAGCACAGGAAATCTTTGCTTCCACTTTAAATGCAACAGATGCAGACGCCTCACATGCAACCTCATAACGTCGTCCGATTCATGCATCTATCACCACATAACGCCGACCCCCAACCCCATCGAGCTCAAGACCACAGCCGCACAGACATACACGGCCGTCCACGCGCCATTCGCAGGCCTCAACCCCACCGCAGCATCCTCGCTCTCCTCGGCGCCGTCCACGCCCCCCTCATCCTCCGTGGGGCTCGGATTCCCCTCCCCGCCGCCCGTCTGGGCCTCCCTACTGGTGACGCTCCCGCTGACGCAGCGCGCCTCGTCCAGGGCGCCGGCGTTCCCCCAGGCCGCCGCGGCCGTGGCATCCCACAGCGCGGTGACGTTGAGGTACATGGCGGGGGAGTAGAACAAGCGACAGGAGGCGGTGTCGTTGAGGAACTGGGTGGGCACGCCGGCGCCCTCCTTGCCCGCACGGATGTTGTCCTGGAAGTTGACGCTCGCGTCGGCATACGCAATCTCGAACTCGTTGGGCACGAAGCGCGCCCACTCGTTCTGCTGCGTCGAGGACCCGAACTGCCCGAGCACGTACCCCGCCAGCGACTGCAGGAACTCGGCGGGCGTCACCAGCGTGCCCTTTGTGCCGCCCACGGCCACCATGGGACCGGGTTGGGCCCGCCCGCCTACCGCGATGGTGCGCACGCCCGACTGCTGGGCCATGAGCTCCAGGAAGATGGCGCAGGTGGAGGCGCAGATGCCGTCGGAGAGGATGACGAGGTCTTCTGCTCTGAAGGGCGGGGCGGTGAAGTTGGACCGGCCTTGGTAGCCTGTTACCTCGATGCCGATGGCGAGGGCCTCGTCCGACGTCGTGGCCGGGTCGGAGAGGTTGTATTTCAGCAGCGATGTGAATTTGTCGCCGTTGCGGGTGACGGGCGGGTACATGTCTGACCAGGAGGCGAAGTCGGAGCCGTTGGCGTCGGTGTAGGCGCCCTTGCTGAAGGGGGAGATGTAGACGCCCGCGTTGAGGGCCGTTATGCTGTCGAACGAGGAGATGCTCTCGCCGAAGAGCTCGCTGGCCGGGGAGCCGCGCCAGCGGGATTGCGTCTGGGGTTCTTGGTCCGGGAAGAATTGCTTGTACATGTCGTAGCCCGAGATGACGTTGCCGCCGCCGTTCTGGCGCACGTCGATGATCACGCGCGTGACCCCGCGGGATTGCGCTTCGGCGATGAAGGCTTGCGTTACCTGCTGGAATTCTTGGGATCCTTCGCCGGGGTCCGTGTTGAACGTGCCTACTACCAAGATGCCAATCTCGCCTGCTCCCGTGTTGACGAAGTAGCCTGAAAGTGGGACGAGCTCGGCTGAGTGAGCGATCACAGGCTCTGGGTAGTTGAATGGGGAGTTTCCCTGCTGGATTGTGTTGTAGCCTTGCATCTCGTGGTCGCGAGGGTTCTCAAGATGGAAAGGAAGAGAGTTGGGATCTCTCTTCTTGGCCTTGAACCCTGAAGAGCTATACTTTGACGGTTGAATGTAGATGCTGTAGAAGTCCTGCGGGCTGAACACACTTGACCAGGTATCTGGTTGCAAAACAACTGCGGCGTTAAGGTACTCATCCGTGGTTCCATTTGCGTAGGTGACGCTTGTAGTCGGCCCCGGATAGAATCTGGGACTTGTGAACAATCCGTAATTTCCTGCGGTGGACATGTAGAACAATGCTTGATATCTAGTGTCAGGGTCATGGTATGCGGTCATGTCTGCTTCGGCTTTCAGAAATTCCTGTACATCTCGGCCATCAATTTGAGTGATAGGAGACGGCTCGTAGCCTGATTGTGAAGCGTCGGAATCGACCAAAGACCAGACCTCCGGCACGGCGCTACCATCCTTTGATGCAGAAATCAATGCAATGTTGAGGTTCCTCCGCCACCTGAACGCACCACCGTAAGCCATGCCGTTGAAGTTCAAGTGTCCATCATGAGCCTTGATGAAGAGAGCTGCAATATCAGTCTCAAAGTCATATTCATTAGTATAGGTACCGCCGTTGACCTTGGAAGCGATATCGTCCAAGCCAGCGAGAATATCCACAGGTTCGTTCGGCCAGCCCTTGGGTGGATTCTTGAGGTATGCCAACGTCGACTGAAACTCGACCATTTGCTTGATTGAGTTGACTGTGATGTTCGCCGCATCCTTTACGATCGGGACTGACTTGAGACATGCGTACGCCAGCTGTCAAGAATCAGCATTTGCGTCCAACGTACGGTTGTCTGCGTAGCACCTACCTCAGCCTCGATGCTAGGGTACCGCACTCTTGAACTATAAATTATCTCCGCGGCCTGAACACATGCTTTGCCCGTCTGGATTGGTCCCGACGCTGTTGCAGTAGCTGTAGGCTGGATATCGATGTCTTCAATAGACGAGGTGCGCCGTACTGAAGTCACTAGGAAGGATTCCGACTGAGCCTGTGCCGTAGCAGCGACTGCCAAAAGCGTCGACAGGATGTGGGAGGACCTCATTTCGAAGACTTCCGATGGGATGAAACCTGCGACACTCTTTGTGCGAGCACGAACCCCGTCTCTTATTGCAGCGTGATGTTAGGCGCCCTTTCACTATCTTGATTTACAACGGGGGGTTTCTTCCTTCCCCACAAAAGCGCGCAATGGACAACAAAGGTCTCCAACGAACAGCCTCCAGCGGCTACGCAGGACCCACGCTGGATTTAATACGCCCGCATCGTTGCCTGAACGCCCTCTCGGGTCTTTGAAACAGCAGCCCGCGCAGCGCATCGAGTGCGTCTGCCGCGCGCCATGCTTGGCAAGGTGTACGAGGCCCCTCTATCTTTTTGAGCCTACTCGCGTACGCGTAGCGAATGAACAGGAGGCCCTGATAGCCTTGTGAGTTGCTTGTGCAGAGCCAAGACGCCAGCTGAGCCGGCTATGCGAGGTCTGGGGGCGCTGGTTTTGATACGCTATCCACATGGCTGTGCGGCGGGATCAGGCGGACTTGCATGTTGATGTGACGGGTAAAGGCATCCTGTTGGTCGCGATGAGTGAGTTTGTGATGGTCGTGCTCGAGTAAGAGTCAATCACGATCGCACAGGTACCACCCGCACCGGTGAGAAACTGGCGTGCTTTTTCGACGTGCAACGGTTAGACTTCAGCCTTTGTGAATAGCGCTAAAGACCAACATGAGGAACAGACCAGGCCGTCGTTGATTTAACTAAAGCACGTTTTGCACCTGTATCTTACAGCTCGAGTGCGTACCCAGATATTGACGTCCTCAACAAAGTAACTTTCTTACTACACGTTCATGTCCCTTCGTACCTATACAGTACTCGCTAGCCCTTGTCCCGCACGACACCCTGTCTACTCCATCATGCCAAGAACTCTTCGCAAATGCACTTAACAAGCACCAGTCGATCGCGCACAGCCTCACGAATCCTTATGGGCGGCCTGATGACATCGTTTAACCTTTGTAGAACCCGACATCGCACTTCCCACTACTCTTTTGCGCGCCAAAGAAAGCTGCGAATAATAGGCTACTTCACGATAAGAACACTCTACAATTATAGCCTATAATTAAGTTTTAAAGACTGCAAGTTAAAAAACCTATACTTGCTTGCCTGCCTAGGCTTTTTGTTGTCCTATGATACCCTAGACTACTAGTGCGCAGGCAGGTAGAGTTCCTCGACGGAGGTGTTATTTGCCACTATTTTTGACGTGCAAGAGCTAACCACTGCGCAACATTATTTCCTCTTCTCGTCTGACGCCTTCAATTGCTTGTCTCGCCATGCAGCCACCTCTTCCAACGCCCTCCTCGGCTCGCGCTTTCGCGTCAAAAGGAAGCCCTGAATAGCAGCAGGCGAGAAGATACTTTCGGGGAGTGTGTCGGCAAAGGCTACAGCCATGTATCTCAAAGACTCTCTATCGAGAGTTTCAGCGACAGGTTTTTCAAAAAGAAGGGCACTAATATCGTCTTCGTCATCATCGTCATGAGCATCCTTGGTACTCTTCGATCTTCCCTTGAGTGAGGATTTGGGCTGGCTTTGGATGTTTGACTTGCGCGCATCGTTCGTGTACATCCGAATGAAGATGTCTTTGATCTGTGTATGGGTTGCGAGCGTGAACGGGATGCGCATGTCTACGCGGCCGGGTCGGGTGAGGGCCTCGTCGAGGTTTTCGGGATGATTTGATGTCATGATGAGAACGCGTCCTTCGTGAGAAGCCACGCCGTCGATCACGTTGAGGAGTCCAGCCAGACTGATAAGACTCTTACGAGGCCCTGGATTGTTATTTGTAGCGACTTTGGCAACACTTGATGTGGCCGGTGAGGTGGCTTCAACAGGCGGTTGCTCGTTTTCGCGGCGCAGTCCAGCAGAGTCGATATCTTCCAACAAGACAATGCAGCGTCGTGGGAGCTCGATGAAGAGTTTATTCAGATCGGCTTCTGTGAGTCCAACCTCGCTCAACGAAATGCAGTAGATGTTGAGCCCGAATATGCCAGCCAATGCGAAGGATAGCGAGGTCTTACCTGTCCCTGGCGGCCCATGGAAGAGGTATCCTCGACGATACGGAATACCGCGTGCGTCATACCAACGTCTTGTGTCTGGCTGGAGATATTCGTTAATATCGCTCACGATGGTCCTCTTCTGGTCGCGGTCCAGTGACACGGTACGCATTGGGCGCGACGCTCGATTGGATTGTCTGTCCCAAGCAGCATCGCCACTGTTCTCGTTTTTTGGAAGCGGTCGGTAGATGCTGGTAGTTTGGTCCTCACTCTTTAACGTCCATTGCTTGATGTATACGAGTAGATCCTTGATGGGCTTTGTGCTTCGGCCAATGCAGCGGATAGTCATAGACTCCTCGTATTGGTCCCCCCACCAAGCATTCTTCTTGTCTTTGCGGTCCCGAGCAAGAGTGAACGTACGACCCTTGTGGTCAAACTTGTCCATGCCGTAATTCGGTTCATAGCGTGGGGGAACGTTGCTGGCCCACCTTCCATAGTTGAAGATGCCATCATTTCCTGATAAGTCGTCATCGTCGTCCGAGTCGGTGTCACTATCACGACTAATCTTCCGCGCCTTCGTTTGTGCTCTCAAATTCCTACTGACTTTGGTCATGCGTTGTTGGGTGACCCAGACGACCACGTTTTTGTACAGCTCGTCGTCGCCATCGATAGATACAGAACTTGTGAAGTAGCGGTCAAAGTAAGTGCCCACATGAGAACTGCAGAAGGAAAAGGCATGAGTAAGACCAAAGACGATGACGAATCCAGAAGCTAAAAGGCCAATATCAACACCGAAGAAGCGTAGAATGATCTGTGAGATGATGCCGTAGCCGGGGACAAAGCTCTCCAGGAAGGTGGACGGCAGGCTGCTTGCAGATGCATTTGCTGTAAGGAAGTCCGGCCCAAGTTGGTGCAGACGTGAAAAGTCCATGGTGTGGGGACTCAGAGAAAGCTGGATGACATGAGTTGCTTCGAGTGACGTGATAGCTGTTATATACCTGCCCTGAAGGCCGCCCAATGAATTAGGAGAAGCTTTTAGTGTAGGGCTGCACCTGCGGTTGTTCAATGCACGTCAGCGTCAGTGACAGCGATACGCTGCATAAGCGTCGCCCTTCTGAGCCATCATAGGCACTGCCATACACTAGCTAGCTGGGGTTCAGCTTTGTTGGTATGTGTTTGCGCTGCTGCCTTGGCCAATAGGGGCCTCCAGAAGGGCGAAAGAGCAGCTGTGGAGGAGGCTGGTCAGCAGCCTCGCGCAGAACCGGTCAAGAGTAATTCACAATCACAGCACGCATCGATATTGCCGTTGCTAGCAAGCACTCGGGGAAGCAGCAGCAGCGCCAGCATGCATGGACGTCATGGGTCAAGCCAAATGTGGTCGTGGTGTGGGTCGTTTAGGGATGATCGTATGTAATGTATGGAGGGGAAGCAAGCGCAAGGCAGATCAAGGGGGTACCTTGAGGTAGTACCGGTAGTCCAGGCTGGAGTGGCCGTGGGCCGTGGCTGGAGCTGTGGCTATGCACCGCTGCATGTGTCAGTGGCTGTCAGGGTCAGGTCGAGCGAGTGCACATGCAGTTGACAGCAAGCAGCTCGACACACCCACACCCACCCGATCCACCCCTTGTAACCATGTTATGATTCGTAGCGGCTCCTTTGCGTACGCCCACGCCCACACCCAGACACCGCAATGGACGACCTCAATGGCCTTGACTGGTCACAGCCCGCCAAACAGCCCGCAACGACCCCCGCGGCGTTCCCTCCCTTCCGCCAGAGCCCCACGTCGCAGCTTTCTGGCCGCTCCACGCCCCTGCCTCTCGCGAGCTTGTCTGCCCAGCAGTCGGGCGTAGGAGCCCAGCAGCCCAAGCCGTTCAAGGCGCCCTCGAAGCCCGCGACTCCCGCCAACGATAGCTTCGCCAGCTTGGTCTCCAGCAAGGCTACGGCCTCGAAACCTGCGGGCAGTGGGCTCTCGCTGCAGGAGCGGCAGAAGCAGCTGCAGGAGGAGAAGCAGCGACAGGAAGAAGAGCGGCGCAGGCAGTATGACGCGAGCTTTGGCGGCGCAGACTCGCAGTTTTGGAACAAAGTAGGGAGCGGGAGCGGGAAGAGCACGCCTGAGCCCTCGGCATCGGCATCGGCCACGGCGCTGGCAATTCCTCCACCTGGCTCCAACAACCCCTTTAGCAAGCAGACGCAGACGCTGTCGCAGACCATCAACAAGCCCTTCGCTGGCCTCGACACCACCGCCAAGCGTCCTGTGCAGTCGCCGCCGGCCGCCGACAATGACGATCTCTTCGCCGCCTTCAACTCGGCTGCCCCCGTTGACAAGTCGAGCCACTTTCCCCCACCCTCCAACGGCAGCGGACGGAGCACTCCCGCCTTCAGTGCGACCGCCTCGAGAGGCCCCACGCCGCTACCGCAGACTTCCAGCGTGAACGCGAACGCATTCGCCGCCGCCGACGATGACGACATGTTCGGTCTCAAGCAGATGGCACAGAAGTCGACGTCGCCCGCTCCACCACCACGACCACCCGCAAACGACGATGCCGACGACATACTTGGCTTGCTCGCGAAGCCTGTAGAAGAGTTCAAGAAGGAGGAACCCAAGCCTGCAGTCAACAAAGTTCGGCAGGAGGCAGCACGTGAGAGGTCTTCCAGTCCTATGAATGCCCACGACAGGGCTGTTGCTGAGCTTGTAGACATGGGCTTCTCTGCAGACCAGTCGGCCATTGCCCTCGCGACAACGGATTCCGGACTTGACGTCCAAGCTGCCGTGGGTTGGATACTGAACCAGGCGCATGCGCAGGCGCAGGCGCAGGCCAAGCAAAGAACACAAGATCCTAGCCAAGAGAGATCGCGGCAAAGACCTGGCGAGCCCGAAGAACGCTCACGACGTGGGAACAGCAGGCCCAGCGCGAGGGAAGGCCGGGGCAGCGAGCCTGTGCCGGCGTGGATGCGCGATGAAGATGCTCGGAGTCGCTCTGGCCAGCGTCGACAAGAGGGGCAGAAGCAGGAGAAGGACGTTACACAAGTAGCCTCGGAAATCGGAAGTACCCTCTTCAAATCGGCCAACTCGCTCTGGAAGCAGGGTCGCAAACAAGTACAGAAAGCTGTGGCCGATTTCCAGCAGGAAGGCGGCGATCCCGGCGTGCCGAAATGGATGCGTGATGCACAGGCGGCCGAGGCAGCGGCGGCAGCACCGAGATCAAGCAGATCGCAACCCCCTGATGCCGGAGCCACTGATGAAGCTATGATGCTGGAGGGCGGAGGACGTCCAACAAAACCAACACGGCAGACTGAACAGCGCCCGCGACATGACGAGTTGCCTGTGCGACCGAGGAGGGAGCAGGAGAGACCAGACAGGATGGCTTCCCAGTCCCCAGCGCAGCGCCAGTCAACGCCGAGCCACGACAAGAGACCTGCAGCGCGATTGACCCGGCAAGAAGTCGAAGAGCAGAGTGCTCAGGCCTACGTCAGCCCTGCTCGCCGAAAGAAAACAACACCACAGCCTCCACCAGAAGTTGATCTGTTCTCGCCCGAGCCTACATCCTCAGCGCCCAAGCCGCGCCAGCCGGCACCGGCGCAGTCGAACAACCCATTCCTTCAAGCCAGCTCAACACCCAAAACACGCACGCCTGCACGCACGCCATCTCCGCCCAGGCCGAAAGCACCACCGCGAAGGATCCCTCCTGCCTCCTCGTCAGCGCTTAGCACTTCCGCCAGGGACCGTCAGAAAGGATCAGAAGCTTTCAAGCGTGGTGACTACTCTGCTGCCCATGTCGCATACACATCTGCACTTGGCCCTCTCCCCGACACACATCCGGTGACGATCATCGTACTCTGCAATCGCGCTGTCACCAACATTAAGGTTGGAGACCCCAAGGCTGCCATCGCTGACGCCGACGCTGCACTGGCTATCATTGGATTATCCAAGGGCGAAGGGGAAAAGATTGCGTCAGGCGGTGCCGAGGGCGACAAGGACATGAAAGAGTTTTATGGCAAGGCACTTATGCGCAAAGCAGAAGCATTAGAGAATATGGAAAAGTGGGCAGATGCACATAAGGTGTGGAAAGTGGCAGTTCACGATGGCGTTGGTGGTGCGGTCGCCATTTCAGGGCGCAACAGGTGTGAGAAGGCTGCTGCCAACGGGAACAACGACTCTACGCCAGCGCCCGTCAAGCGCCCACCTGTCCGAAAACCCGCCCCCAAACCTTCTGCCATGTCGGATCTCGGTGGCGGTGCCCCTGATTCGGAGGCCGTGAAGAGATTGAAGCTTGCGAACGCTGCAGCCGAGAAGGCCGACGACGAGAAGTTTGCTCTTGCTGACCAAGTCGATGCAAAACTCATCGCATGGAAAGGTGGCAAAACGGACAATCTGCGCGCCCTGCTTGGCTCATTAGACAATGTGCTCTGGCCCGAAGCTGGGTGGAAGAAGGTCGGCATGGGTGATCTTGTAATGCCGAATAAGGTCAAGATCAACTACATGAAGGCGATTGCCAAGGTGCATCCTGACAAGGTATGTGACACCCCAGTTCGTTCTGCCTATATACTAACTCGCTTAATCAGATTCCGCAATCGGCGACCACAGAACAGAGGATGATCAGCGCGTCCGTCTTTGCGACGTTGAATGAGGCTTGGGACAAGTTCAAGGCCGACAACAACCTGTGATCCTCTGGCCTCAGGATCGTGAGACGGTGTATGGCGAGGCAGTCACAGATGCTTGCCTATCATTTGGACAACAACAGATAGACGTTAGGTACTATTTAGATTTGTGTACATTTAGGTAGCTACCCAATGGTGAAGTTCACTCCTGCACGTGATGCGGCTGAATTCCGGGTGCATGTGCCTTGCAGCTACCCCAGGTTCCTTGGCGTTACACATCACTAGTGACATAATTCTGGACTTTTCATCGGTGCAGTCATCCCCGGACCTATCCATTGACGCGTCGCTTCTACTTGCGACTGTAAAAACTATCTGACTGGACTTCTCACAGTCGTCATCTTTCACACATAGCAGACCTGCACCGGATACAAGAGTACAGAGAGTCGTTCCTTCGAGCGCGCGCTATTTATTCCCAGAGACGCACCCAGCTTCCTATCATCCAGTGGTATTCACAACCTGCACTCATATTACCAAAGCTCGCCTCGAATTTCTCGGACATTGAGAGTCGCAGCTTGATGCGACGGACCGCAGCCGAGCTCAAAGAGAAGGAATAATTGAAATTTTGGAGAGTGCGTTACGTCATAGGCGAGATGTTTCCCCCAGCCCAAGGTTTGCGGCTGGACATCGATGCGATCAGTCAGATATTCGGATCCATCAGTATCGCGTGTTGGATAGGTAAAAACCCTTTCCCACATGCAAAGACCAGACATATCGTCTTGGATGATGTGCTCGATGAGAATCGCATGAGCTAATGTCGATTGCAGTCGTGTTCTCACCCCAGATCATAGAGAACTGGAGAAGAAGCTCAGCAGAAGGCCTCTCAGTCGTATTCATCATAATATGGCTCCTCGGTGATTTCTTCAACATCTTTGGCGCCGTCCTCCAAGGCGTGCTGCCCACCATGACCATACTGGCTGTCTACTACACCCTAGCAGACATCGTACTGCTCGGCCAATGCTTCTGGTACAAGGGCTTCACGCTGCGCGACGTCGTCAACAAGCCCGGTGATTCTTCAGACGACTCAGATTCCACGGCAAGCGAAGACGAACCGCTGCTCTCCGACCGCCGCCAAAGTAACGACGTCTCCTATGCCAGCGTCGTCGCCAACGGCCACGCAAATGGCAACGGCACGAACCCACGCATCTCCGACGCAGACCACAGGCGCGGCTCCGCGCATTCGCAGTCCTCGTTCCGCGAGCGCTTCCTCTCCATCGACGGCACCCATCTGTCCCCCGCGACGCCGTTGCATGGCGACGCCAACGGCCAAGTCTGTAACCCCGAGCCACGCCCAGCGCCGCAATCTACTGCGCAGACTGTGCTCTTCAACCTGGGCACCATCTTGCTCGTCATGGCTGCAGGCGTCTTTGGCTGGTGGCTCAGCGTAATCCAAGCCGTGCCCGAGGACGATGCCCCTGCGCCAGACACGAAGCCCGACTTCAACCTGTGGGGCCAGATCTTCGGCTACATCTGCGCGGCACTGTATCTTGGATCCCGCATTCCGCAGCTGCTGCTCAACTACCGCCGCAAGTCGACCGACGGCATCTCGATGCTGTTTTTCCTCTTCGCTTGTCTGGGCAACCTGACCTATGTGCTGAGTATCGTCGTGTACAAGCCGCGGTGCAGCCACCACCGGTGTAGGGACGGCGAGGCCATGGCTATCTACTGGAGGTATATCGGGGTCAACTTTTCGTGGCTGCTGGGGAGCTTTGGTACGCTGATTTTGGATGCGTGTGTGTTTGTGCAGTATTTCCTGTACAGGCGGGAGGAGGAGAGCGACAGCGAGGAGGAGATTTAGAGAGGTTGGAAAAAAAATGTGGGCGGATGCATGCGATATTGGAAAAGTTATTGATCGAAGTATTTTTATACGATGTATATCACGTAGACGTCTCGGTTTGCCAAAAAAAATGGAACCATAAAGTTCGATGTTTGCCGACCTCTATGTTCGAAAGCGGAATTGTATGTCTTGCTGTCCAAATTACAATTCCATGTGTTTTCACCCCATTCCTTCACTTCAAACACTGCTATTGTTCTTCATATTGTTGCCTTGCCAGCATTGGCCGTTTGCACCCTCACGAGCCACGCAATCCATCAAACCTCCTGATCACCCATTGGCTGATCTGACGCAGGCATCCCAGCGCCCGTTTGTTCACTTCCTTATTGTGTCTCGAAGCGGTGCGCGAGCGTCTCAATACCGTCCATATAAACTTCTTCTATCCCCTCAGATCTTGGTCAGAAATTCCTCAATCTTCTTTTCTACACTTTTCATACCAACCTGAGTTCCGAAAACCGACCATCGAAATCAATTCCCCCTTTCGCCATGGCTACCACTCCAATTCACACTCCCCTTCTCACCCTTCCTCAGAAGCCGAGCAACGCTTCACCATCATCTCCTCCATCGAAGACGTCCCCAAGCCTCGACGACATCAAGCGTGAGTCCTCCCATCCCCCATGCCATCGTACCCCCTTGCCACCCTTTCGACCTTCACATACTAACATGCTCCCCATGTAGAGACCGCCCGCCTTGCAGCAGTCCAGATCAGGCGCACCATCAACCCGGCGTACCCCCGACGCTTCCGCAACATCAACGATGCAAAGGAGCATGTCAAGGACCTGTGTCACAGCGCCGGCTTCGACTACTTGCTTCCGGCGCAGTACGACCTTTGTCCTGGCAGTCCGCACTTCGTCGCGCAAGAGGTCGTGGATCGAGCTGCTTTTCTTGTTGCCGTCCATGCGTATACGGATAAGGAGTTCTACCTCGATGAGGCGATGCCTGACAGGCAGAAGCTGCGCGGTAGGTTACTTCTCTTTGTCTTGCGTTCTTGTTTCTTTTTGTTTTGTGTTCTTGTCCTGTTCTTTTGTTCTTGTCTTCTTACTTCCTCCCTACCTCCCTTCCTCACTCTTCCTCAGTCTTTCTCATCCCGCACCCCTGTACCTTGCACGCCGAGTCTGATCCCAACTAGACGCCATCGAATCGAACGTCAAGCGGGCGCTCTCCGTCATCAAGGTGTGGCCCTCCCGTTTCGCAGGCGCAGAGGCCGCTACGCAGTGGGTGCAGCGAACGGTCGCACAGCGCGGGTTCGCCTACACGCGCTTCGAGGGGGTCCCCGTTGGCAAGTTCCACGGCTATGTCGCGTGGAACACGGCGCGCAAGGCGTGGGAGGAGAACAGGTTCGAGCTGGATAACGTACCCAGGGGCTGGATGCGAACCATCTCCAGCATGAACGGTACGTCGCCTCCATGATCTTCCCGGATTCATCTGTTCCGCGAAGGGAGCAAGGAAATGCTAACGAGTTCAGCGGCCATCGAAGCTGACATCGCCCGCCTCCGACAGCTGATCTGCTCCTGGCCTGCCACATTTCCTCACCTCAACGCCGCGCGGAACTTCGTCGGCGAGTGGAGTTACATCCATCGCTTCCAATACACCGGTTGGGAGAATGTCGAATCGCGCAAGTACAGGCTCTACGTGAATTGGGCCATGGCAAAGCAGGGTCTCGCCGGCGGCCTCTTCAAGGTCTCGGGCGACAACCCGGCGCGCACGCTTCCTCGGCCGGTGATGGCGCGCAGCGCAGACGACAAGAAGAAGCACGACGCCAAGGTGGCCGCGTGGATGCAGTACACCACCCACGGCAGCGACGCGCCCGCTCCCGACGTCGCCGGTCCCCTTGAGCCCACGGCCGAGCTGATGGTCAACGACACGGAGAGCGTCCCTTCCCCCTCTTCGCCCGCTTCTTCCGCGTCTGGAGACTCGGTCGACTCGCCTGCTCCGTCTCTCTCCAAGACGGCGGGATCGGACGACACGCTCATCGACCTCGAGGAGGAGGAGGAGGAGGAGGTAGATGCGCTGCAGCTCGATAAGCAAGACGAAGCCTCCGTCGACCCGTTCAAGGTTAGTGTCGCACGCTCGTTGCTCTCCTTGCCCTTACTGATTTCCTCCTAGCACCTGGTGTCGGCGTTGAAGCACAGCTACCTTGCGAAGCGGGTTGCTGAGCCGGTAGTCCGTGAAGCGCCGGCCGAAATCGACATCATTGAGATGGCTTTTGATTGAATGGGTCATCAACGCCGGCCATGTTCGACACCCTGCATGGTGCAGCACGTGCTCGAGAGTCGCTGAGGGTATTGAGAATGGGTTTCCTGGATTTTCCTGGGGCTGCGCAGTCGTTACCTGACTGCTCATGCTCTGTCTTGGACGGGTTAGTACTGTATGAAGGACGTTGGCTCGCGGGAGTGGGTTGCACTATTCCTGCTTTCTACACGGTTTACCGCAGGTACCGCAGTAGCCGCTGGGGTAGGTTCTACGATGGGGGTTTCGAGACTTTACGTCTTTGAATCACAGGTATTCTTTGCGAATGGCATCTATTGCATGGATTGAAGTGGTGTGCAGTGACGTCACTCCCGCCCGGCATCAGCACTCAGCTCCCCCGACGCACCTCGATGCTTCCAAACCACCCCCCCCCCCCCATCATGATCGGCAGCAACGCTGCTCCTCAACTCCCATCATCTACGCCTCCAATCAGCCGGTAATACAAGTAGAAAAAACCATCACGAGCCCAGCATCTCCATCGCTCAAGTCACAATCACATCAAATCCCCCGGCAGGAGAAAGACCCTTAGTCACACAAGCATGGGCAAAGAAAGGGAAAACCCGCATAACACACGGCACAATAGTATATGATATGTTGTAGACCATGCTTGCATAAGGGTATATACATGTCTATGTAAAAGGATAATCGGCTCAGCCTCTAAAGTGAAAAAATGAAAATGAAGTACCAAGCCTGCCAGAGCGCTTGTGCCATGGTGTCGTGTTCCGTCCGCCTCGATGGGGCAACTATATAGTACAGTACATGTGATTGTCGTTGTTTTAGGTCCGTTATCAAGTTCGTGACTTAGTTGAGGAAACGGGAGAAGAACTGCGAGCGCCTCTGGTTGCGGCCGTTGCCGTTGCGGCCACCCTGGCCCTGGCCCGCAGCAGCATTGCCCTGGTTTCCTGCGTTGCGGTTGCCGCCCTGGTTGCCAGCCTGGTTGCCAGCCTGGTTGCCCGCGTTGTTACCGGCGTTGTTGTTGTTGTTGCCGCCGCGGTTGTTACCCTGGTTCTGGCCGTTGTTGCCGCCGTTGTTGCCACCGTTGTTGCCAGCGGCCTGAGTAGCGCCCGCGGCAGGGGCAGCAGTGGCAGAGATGAGAGCTGAGGAGGGGTTAGCGTATGCTACAGAAGTAGTGTCAAGCGAGACGAAGGAGGAAAAACGCACCGGAGATGGCACTGGCGTTCTCATCACCACCAGCAGCGCCTGCGGCCTGGTTGGCGGCGATGGCCACGGGCAGATCCTTCTGGTTCTGCAGGATCTGCGCCGAGATGCCCTCGAGTGTTTGTGCTGTGGCGACACCTACCGTATGGGTGAGTCTATGTACGTGGGCAATGTGCTGATGAGAAAAAGAGAGGAGACTTACCCTTTGCGCTTGTGTCCTTGCGGCCCTGGCCGTCAGTCTGCTGAACAGCGAAGCATCCTCCGAAGGGGCCGGCGACGGCAGTGTTGCGGCAGCGAACAGTGCACATGTTTCCGGTCGAGGCGCCAATGCAGTTGAAGTTGTTGGGCATGGCAACAGAGATAACGAAATCCTGCTCCTTAACCTGGGACAAACCGTTGGCACCGGGGACGTTGTTGGCAACCTTCAGGGGGACAGTGAAGCCGGCAGCGTTGCTGGTCTCGTCGAGGTCGCACTCATAGGGACCAGCACCGTCGGCGTTGACCTGATGGATGGTGACCTGCATGACAGAGCCCTTGGAGACCTGGGTGATGCGCTTGACAGCAAGCTCGTTCTCGGTCTGCTCGCCGATGTCGATGTTGCCGTTGATCTCAGTACGTCCGCATCCGTTCACGATGTTCTGCTTGATCTCAGAGTCGCGGATGATGGTGGAGTCCTGCTGGCAAGGCGAGATGGTGGTGCAGTTACGGGCCAAGGTCGTGTCGACGAGGAAACCCTGGCTCTTGCCAGAGTCACCGACAGCCTGGAGGAGGACTCCGTGGGCCTGGACGTTGGCGACGAAAGCGGCGACAAGCGCAATGGTGGCAGCTGAGTAATACATTTTGATTGAAGTGAAGTTGGAATAGAGAATGCGTCCGGCGCGGAATAGAATAGAAAGCAAGAAAAGAGTGGAAAGGAACGATGGACTGTGGAGAACTGTTGATCGTTGGTGGATGAAGACTACTATGCGCAGAATCAAGTGGAACTATATACTCAGGACGTGGACCCAGGCTCATCGCTTACAGAGGTAACGAATCTGCTCGAGGCCCATGCGGTGCCCACTCGCACGAGACGAGCCACCGCCATGGTGTAGTGAAGGATGCGGTTCTCGGCAACGTGTAGATGCCTCAGAGCCCCTCGAAGAGGGTCATCGGGAGGGTGGGCGTTGCATCTGATGCGCAGAGCGCCGAACAGGTGGTACCCACTGCGCGCTCCTCTACGGGATGCCCCCGTTCGTCAGTGGCGCGTAGCTGCTGCGATGAGGCAAACCCACCAGCCTCAAACTTCTGGAGCCGGTATACAGCCAAATACGATGTATGCAGCGGAATGGCAGGCTGGTGCCAAGCAATCCTCGCAGGCTGTTTGGTGAGCGATGAAGCAGTTCGGGTTTGGAGAGCTGTGTCACGTTTCGAAGACAGCGGCAACATGCCATATCGAAACGTACCGACTTATTTCCGCCCGACGTATTTCCTGAGCAAATATGCGCCGTGTTCTTGGCTATAGGTAGCGATCAAACATTGTGCGAGTGATATAGCTCGAGGTTGGATTAGCCTCAGGACAACAGGTGTTTGAGACTCAGGCGCCGTTAAAAGCGGGTCTTTTCCGAGACACGGCGGTGGAGCCCTTGTGTCAGCGCCCCAAAGGGGGAAGCCGCGAAGAGCAGTTCACAATGCGAGTGACGATGTCAGTCGATCAAAGCTGCTTTGACGCAGTGATTTGTTTTGAGGCGCATGGTGACAGGCAATTACAGCCGCCCTTTAGAGCACACCGAGGCCTGTGAGGCTTAAAGCGTTAAGGTCGTCCGGCAGTGCTTGGTCATGATAGCTGCCGTGAGCTTGCTGCAGTCATGCAATCAGTCTCGAAAATTTCTTTTAGAGGCTGCGGTGTTTGCCTCGCGCGACTTGTCCATTCATCCATCAGGGACGGTGATGGTGCAGAGGTTCGACCCAGGAAAGACGATGATTCGCTTTAACGCATGCACTTTTGCTGATGAGAAGCACCAAGCTGAGACGCTTGAGGTGTTCAAAGACAACATGGTAAACAAGTCATGATGAAAAGCATAGCCAAGCAACGTCGTTGCGATGCAAGAGAAACATAGGCAGAGGTAAAGCGACGCCAACATGTGGAGAAACAGGCGACCAATTGCCGCCGCCTCAGCCCTACAGAATCAGACCACTTCCATCCAACAGCCTCGAAAACATTTCGGAGCACCACAGCCTCCGTCACACCTCTCACCAGCTCAATCTTCTCCCTGAAAACTCATCTTGATCTGCAACCATGAACACAGTGCGCCCGCCCGCCCCAACTCTCCCAGCAGCCAGCTAACAGCTCGCAGGTCAAGTCGGTCTAGTACGTCACTCGGCAGCTCGCAGCTCCTCTCCACAGCACAATAAGCCCCAGCACAGCACAGCATAGCAGATGATAGCACATGACATCGTAGCAAATCATAGCATAGCACAGCACAGCACCTCTAACACCCCCACAGCTACGGCTGGGCAACCCTCATCGCCGCCGGCGGAGGCGCCTACTACTTCGCGAAGAAATCGATCAACGCCGACCGCGCGGCCAAAGCCGAAGCCGACCGCCAGAAGCGCGCGCGCCAGTACCAGCTCGAACAGGCGCACGGCCTGCACGGGGGCTCTCCTGCTGGTTCGCACGCCACGAGCTCAAACCCCACAGTCAGCCCCAACGCGGTGGTGAGCGCGAACACGGCGGCGCCGCGCAGCGCGGCCAGCAAGGGCGCGCTGGCGGGCGACATCAGGAGAGAGGACGAGACGTCCAACCCCAGCGTGCAGGCGAATATGGATCCCGCGGCGACGAGGCATGCGCCGGAGAAGGAGGGGGAGAAGAGCAAGTACGAAGCTAGCGATGTGTTTAGGAGTCGGAAGGGGGATCGATTCTCGTAGGGGAAGGCATGAGTGTGCATGTCGGGGTGGAAGAAACGATTGTATCATAGTGTGAGTTACAGATGACTCGGTGCCGCGTGTAAGAGAAAGAGACGACCGACCGACACAAAGGTGCGAAGCGTTTGATTGTGTGGGTGTCATGCTGTGTATTCGTTTTTAGTTGAATGTATACCGGAGACCAGAACGCCGTCGCAATATAGCAGGGTATAAAGCGCTATCTACTCGCCGTACTCGAAACATTTCACTGGCGCCAACTCAACTCATGCAAACATGGCGCTCCTCGGGCTGTCCCTCCGCTTCTCGTACAGCCACTTGTTGTTCAAGCCCACGCTTGCCTTGCCAGTGGCGGGCGTTGGTGTGCCCGGGGTAGCGCTCGATGCGCTGTCGCCAAACAAGCTGCTGTTGAACGGACTGCCCCCACCGTAGCTTGCCCGCTTGTTTGCAGAGCTGTTCAGCCCAGGCGAGTAGGACGAGTTGGAGGTCGACCTGCCCAGACCGGGACTGCCTGAGCCCAACAAGGGACGCTCGCCGTGGTTGCTGAAGCTGCTGCGCGGGGTGGATCTCGAGTAGCGCGGCGGGGTCACGTAGGCAGGCGAGGCGAAGCTGGAGCCGGGTGTTTGCGAAGAGGCGCTCGGCTTGAGGCCCATGGAGGCGCGCTGAGACGGGGTGAGGGGTATGTCGGCGACGTCGTCGGGATAGTAGCGGCGAACGAGGGGCATGAGGGCTTTCACCACGTTGAAGACGAAGAGCAGACGTATGGCCAGGATGCCCCACTCGCTGTAGGGGACGTGGTGGATGACGGCGTTGACGAGAGCACTGTTTCCGTTAGCGAACATTCCAATGGCGCTCGCATAACACAAAAGTTTCATTTTCCCCAGGTCACGTTCAGGTTCACGTTCACGTACGCAGGATAGCCCAGCAGCTTCACTTTGCTGGTGACCTCGCTGGCGAAGAAGGAGCAGGCAAGCAGGCCAGCATTGGCGACTACGACCTTGACGTTGTGCTCGTCGAAGGTGGTGGCATACTGGCGGCGGGTGATCTCGTCGAACTTGGGGTGCTTCCATGTGCCATTGGGCGTCTGCAGCTGTGGTGTCTGCGCCGTCGCGGTAGGCGTCTGTGGTGTTGCGGGTGCAACCACCATTTTGGAGCTGCGGTGTGGGTTAGTAGTTAGTGGTGTGGACGTTGAAGGGTTGCTGTTGCTGTTGCTGTTGCTGTTGCTATTGCTATTGCGACATTGCACATGGGACAGATGGTTGCGGTGACGGCTTGGGCGTGTCAAAACAGTTGCTCGCGCACGGCCTTCTTTGACGACGCGCCTTTCAGTTCCGAGCTCCCCCATTGGCATCACTGCAGGTGGCCAGTGGCTGCTAGCAGAGCCGGTGGTCTGGTCCCACCACGCGTGGCACTACCGGCACCTACGGTGCTTAGCTTACCCGCACCCCACCGTCGAGCTAGGGCTACTGTCTAAGTATTGCAGCCACAGCTGTCGTTGCTCTGCTCTGCTCTGCTCTGCTCTCCCCCTCTTCCTACCAACAACTCGCTTCTATATTTGCTGCCAACATGCCTGGTCTCTTGGAGCAGCTGGACGGCGCCATCGCCGACCTGTTCCAGGGCTGGAACGTGTATTCCACTGTGCTCCTCGTCAGCATTCTCGGCTTCGTCGGCTGGATCGTCGCCAACAGCGCAGATGCTGACACGCACCCTCTGCTGCTTGCTCGCCAGGCCCAGGCCTCGTACGTGAGGCAGCCGGGAGAGTCTGCTGTCTTCAGGTCTCCCGAGACTCCCCATGGCTGTACGTCCACCCCGCTGTACCCTGTAATGGTAGTAATATTCAAGACTGCACCAAGCTGACCTGACCAAGACCCTCTGCGCACCGGTCTCGCCGTCAAGCCTCCGGGCGCTCCCATGTACTCGGCTGGCAAGGACGGTGACCTGCGCGACATCTGGCGCCGCGTCACCGGCGAGATCCCTCTCGAGAAGAAGGCCAGCTCCAGCGGCACCGCGACCATCATGACCGTCCACGGCAAAGAGGATATTTCAGAACACAACATTCCCGGCATCACCAAGGAGATAGCAATTGTTGGCAAGCACCTGCAGGAGCACAGCGCCCGCCGGGTAGCTGTCTATCTGCCGAACAGCCTTGAGTTCCTAGCCGTCCTGTTCGCCGGCGCCTTCTACGGCTTCACCCCCATCCTCATCCCCTACAACCAGCCGCACACTACCCTTGTCGAGCTGCTCCAGGCTACAGGTGCCGACGCACTGATCGCCCAGGCTGGATCGGTTCCCCTCGCCCATGTAACTCGAAGCGTGCCCGCTCTGCGCCAAGTCGTGTGGACCGTGGAAAAGACTAGCAGGCACATGGACTGGAACGAAGTCCCAGAGGGCATTGGTGGCAAGGTCGACGTTTCCGTCTGGCACGAGCTTGTGCAGGACTCCAAGTACACCGAGGACGTGCTGCCGTCTAATACCGGCAAGGCTCCAGGCGTCGTCTTCCTCTGGCAAGAAGCTGTTGGCAAGCCAGCCGACATGGTCGAGTTTTCCCAACAGGTACGTTTCTAACTCGAATGACCGAACCTTGGCTAACCCAAGCAGAACATTGCTTCTGCCATTGGCTCACTCATCACCTCTCTGCCCACCGCCCACCGCTTCTCCGCCTCAGACACCTTCCTCCCCGCCGACGCATTCACCAACTCATACTGCCTCTGCCTCACCCTCGCCGCCCTCTTCTCGCACTCCACCGTCATCATCAACTCCGTCGCCGGCCCCGGCGTCGATCTAGCCCTAGCAACCCGCTCTCTAGCCCCAACCATCATCGTCGTCTCCGCCGAGACCGCCGCAAAAGTCCACAGCACCACCGCCGCATCCGCCGTGAGCGGCCTCAAGCAGCTGGCACACTACCTCGAATCGCGCATCCTCGCATCCGGCCGCCTCCCCACCGACTCCCTGCTCAGCCGCGTCAACGCCCCCGCAAGAGCATCCATCGGCACCACACCCGGCAAGCTTAGGCTGCTCTTCACCTCCGAGCGCGCGGGGCTGAACACGCCCCCGCTGACTTCCAAGGACCTGTCTGACCTGCGCATCTTCACCCAGGCGCGCATCGTGTACGCGCTGACGGCTGCCAAGGTGGCCGGTGCCGTCGCGCAGACGAACATGTACGACTACAGGCTGGGCGACGGGTCGGCCAGCAAGCACAGCCACTTCGGCGTCCCGCTGAGCAGCTTGGAGGTCAAGGTCAAGGACACGGCGGCGTTGAAGACGACGGACGAGCAGTCGATCGGCGAGCTGGTCGTTGCCGGGTCGTCGGTTGCTGGTGGCCAGGCGTCCCTGGGCGTTGATGCCATGTTCCGTGAGGATCACACGCTGGCGTATGTTTAGAAACTATGTAGGGAATGTACACCAAACACGCACCCCGTGAGCCTTTACTGACCAAACATACATTCGTGAACGCTTGCTGACCAAACATGTATCCGTGAACATTTGCTAACCAAACACGCACTCGCGAACCTTGACTGACCGAAAACAGACCCGTGAACCTGCATTGACCGAACAAGCACTTCCGTGCATATATATATATGTGCTACATTACCTACTTCCCTTCTACAGCTACCACTACAGTTCTGGGTGCAACTGACTTTCCTCCTACAAAAATAACACCATCGACCAAGTCGACTGGAGTGTTTTTGGCCAAACACTGCGTTCCATCACTTACTTCAACATGAAACTCTCCATCAGCTCGATCCTCTGGATTTCAGGCTTGTACCTCGTTTTATCCGCCGCTGTCAGTGCGACGCCTCTTGATGCTCTATCAGCTATGTTATTGATTACTGCCCCTCGCGTTCGCTTATCTAACTGACACCTTGTCCAGGCAATGATCTCGCCACCAGAGGCTATGATCCGTCCAAGGATTACCAAGGGCCGGGCACTGTCGAGATCTGGACTAGTCGCGAAGCTGTGCACTGGGGCGACATACGCGGTGAAGAGCTCTACAATACGGTCTACGATGTGCTGCAAAAGCTTTGTACTTACAACCCGAGAACCTCAGAATGCTCAGATAAAGGGTGGGGCTCGACGAACTACATGACTTTCGGAACCAAGACGCCCGACAGCTACGGAGAGTCAAAAACAGCAACAGCGCAGGTGCGCATCGAGCAAGGAAACTACTTCAACAACGACACCCTCCAGGTGATGTTGGAGCTGGCTGTTCTCACCTTGAAAGCGTATGTATCACAAGGTGAGGATCATAACTGCTATAAGGATCAGGTATCCGGTCGTGTGTATTGTCATGTGCCGCGGACTGTACGGGTGAGTTTATATCCCTCTACCATTGGGGTGCAGGTGCTGACAAACGTGCTTCTAGGTCAACTTGCCCTACAACATTCGGCCTGACAAAGATGTACATGGCAGAAAGGTAAGGGCAGCTAACAGCTTCCTGATCGAGACTTGGGGTACGGACCCTGACCATCAATTCGGAGAAGCCAGGAAAATACCAGGTTTGCATCCTTGTAAGACGCGCCCTTACGTCGACGAAGTCATGGATTCGATGCAGCAACGTTTGGAGGATTTGTTCCCGGAGCAGAAGGGCAAGTTCCACCGCGAGGCAGAGGTCATTATTAGAGACTACAAGAGCTGTACCGATGAAGCATAATGATCTGGAAGGCTACGGATCAATTTATGGTTCCTGGAGCATTCACATAGGCGGCTTGTTGGTTGAATAGAATTGATATAGTGGAAAACCAACACTATTGTAAGCTTATTAGGCTCTAGTAGCCTCTATATCACTATCCATGTTCTCGGAGTAGCCTGTCTAGTTATGTACTAAATATTCGATCTTATTTATTATTGAATATCGACTCTCACTTTCACTTACGTGCTGCTGCCTAGACTTATTTGACCTTTTCGAGCTGAGCTCTCACCACTAAACTCTCCTCACCCAACAATCGACTCTATAGAAGACGACGTTTCCGACTCAACGATGTCATCTCCACACGGCCAGAAGCGCACGGCAGATGGCTTTTCACCCACCGCCAGCGCCTTCAGTCTTCCAGCGAATGACTCGAATGCACCACGCATAGTACGCCGCCATCAGCACCGACGCCGTAACATCGCAACAGAGACCTGGGGCCTCGAAGCGCCACCTCCTCTCAGCAGACTGAGCGCACCCCATCCACCTTCTCGCTCCATCCCCTCGATCGTCCGCGCCCAGCCTTTCAACATCTACAAGTCGCTGCTCCGCCACCCGAACCTCTTCTTCCAGTTCTGCATCCGACTCCCGTTCCGCACAATCGTGGCACTCTACTCGATCGACAAGGAATTCCACTACCGCCTGAACAAATACAGCGTAGGTCTGATCCACGAGTACGCGCAGTACCACGCGCCCGTGGCGGCGCCCATCTTCGCGTGGATCCAGTTCCCAGAGCTGTGCATCAGCGATCCAATGCTGCGACCGATGGACGGGCGAGTGTGGCTGGCGCGCGACGTGCCGTCCTTTCGGTGGGTGGGCATGGTGCTATCGCGGCAGCGGATTGTGCGCGGGATACTGACTGCGCTTGCGGTGGAAGGACTCAGGGTGCCGGAGCGGGCGTTCGAGGTGCTCTGTAAGTTCTGGTGCCTTATGGAGTCCAAGAGTACCGCCTTGAGAGAAGCTTACCTGCAAGACACGGCCATCTGGAGCGACGTCGAAGTGATCATCTTCCAGCTCGTGCTGGTCAAGCTGGATATGCGGTTCTCGGATCCGGTGCTGGGGAATGGCATCGGGGAGTTGAGTCATTTGTTGCTCACGGACAAGGGGCTGGGGATACTGCATAAGTTGTTGATGGGGAAGGTCAAGTTTGACTATGATGACGTGGCTGACACGGTTGTGTGCACCTACTTGCCCGAGGACCTGGATACTGATACATTTCCCGCGCTTATTGACGAACTCGATAGCATGATTCCTGAAGAAGAGTGGGGATTACTGAGCAAAGAGGGATGGCACATGGATGGGGAGAGGATGGAGAGTGCAGTCGATATGGTGATCACGGAGGGACTTCGGAGGGGCCTGAATGTACAGCATTTCTATCTGGACTTCGTCATATATGGATTCGTGGATAGATACAGAAACAACGTGCCAGTCCCACGGCAGCGGAGACAGCAGGGCGGCCTCGAGGTGGTCGGGGTAGGATGGCCGAAGCAGGGCACGCGGATGGAAGCGTTGGAGAGGTTGAGAGGACTGGCGGAACGTCCGGGTGTCGATGATATGGATTTTGACACGTGATGGATCACAGGAAGATCAAATGAAATGGTCTTTTCTCGCATGCGGTGACTACCAAACTGTTCTCATGTTCGGCACTTGGCATGTCAGCTGAACTGTAGATATGACCAGTAGGTACCAAATTTCATTTAGTTACGACGGTGCCCATCGGTACTATATCGCCCGGCAAAGAGGTGCGTTGTCGTGACAGACGCGAATCTTCTAGGTAACTTGGAGCGGATTAAGAGGCCTATCGCTGTAAGATGGATTTCCAAGCAGGCGTGAACAAGGAGTTCAACTGCGGACTACTGTGTATGCTTCGAGAGACATGTCCTCACCAATCAGCTTTTCGGCAATCCTGCTGACACTTTCGTGTGAGATGAAACACGACGACGTCTGACAGGCACGCAATCGCTCGCAAGCACCATCGCAATGTCGTGATCGGTTACTTGCCAGTGCGCAGCGCGCCTTAATCGCGCCTCTGGCTGACCAACAACTGCCCTGAACAGCAAGCGGTTGCGGACTTACTCTCTCCCGCTGGCAAGGGCTGGAGTCACCATGACACGAGAGTGGGCTGATCCGACTGTGGAGAGGTCGGGAAAGGTCGCGGCAGGGACAATCGGGTGCCCACCAAGCTGCCTACCCCACATATTCCGTGAATACAATTACCTGCAGCTGTCCCCAGATGCCCGAGGTCTCGTGAAACTTTCTCCCGTAGCCCTCCTGAGATTTGATGGGAATTACTCAGCGGCGACATCCACAACGAGCCGCGAAACTAAAGTCGGCAAGCGAACGCTGATTCATAAGACGACGCGCAGCCCTGCGAGCAGACCCCAAGGACTTGAGGTGCAGCCCTACGATTGCCTGAGTCAAGGTCCACTTTACATCATCGTGTACGCTAGACGGTGAGTACTATTGATTGAGCATAAAGCAGAGGGTTCCGCCGCGAGTCCCTGCTGTTGTCACAGCGCATTCAGCTTCTTGGATCGTAGCTGACCTGCAAGGCCACGCAGCCTTACTCAGCCATCCACTTTCAGCGCAGCTGCCTGGCCCCTTAGCAAGACATAAGAACGCTGGTCATTCGAGTTGGGAGCCACGTCGATTCTCAGACCAAACAAGTGAACAGAGTTCCCTCGCAATGGCCATCTCCACACACATGCTCGCCTCTGTGCGCCAGTACTCCACTGCCCTACCGCGCGACCCCCACTATCGCCTCAAAGCCACACTCGCAACTGGTTATGTGGTGTCGGCTCTTGCGCTCCCGTTCGTACCGCCCCTTCTCGAGACTCGCAGGGCAAAGGCAGACGGAAGCTACCTTACAAGGTGAGTACCTGGCAGTCTTCTGCATTGGGAAGTTGTGAGCGGAAGAGGGATTACCCAGCCAATCACATGACGCGAGAGGCTGATGCTCCCGTCCAGTTGGTTGCAATAGTCGAGCACCAGACTGACACTGCACAGGGAGAATGTTTATTGCTCGAGTCAATTCCACCAGTGCGCTCATTGAGTAGAGCTGCAGGTAAATCTGAGCTGGACTTGCAGAAACTAGGGTTTTGCTGACGCCGTCTGTAGGTCTTCAATTACCTATATCACACGTACCTTCGTTCACGACACTTGCGCACTCATCATACCCGGACTGGTTTTGTTTTGACATTTGGCGTTAGCATGTCCGCTTGGGGATTGCATATTTGGTGTTCTGGGCTCTTTAATGCACTCGACTTACCCAAGGGCGTGCAAGCTCAGGGTCGTGTGACTGGACGTACTCTACCTATATACCGTAGCGAATGTCATGTCCTTCAGCACGTTTACCTACTGCGAGTGCATCATTGCCAATAAAACGAGCCATGGGCGCCATTGGAGACTGGGCGCTATGGGGGGTGCAGCGCTTGGTCACTGGCAGCGCAGATGTTGCTGCCTGGGTTGTAGACGTACTACGCAGTACTCAGTATTCGAATTCAAGGGATGGTAAATGAATGAGCACACGTCATTGGTCTGGGTGGAGCTTCCCCACACAAAAGTGTATGTACGCCCCGCAGCCTTCCAAGACTCGACTCGACCCGACCCAACCCGTTGCCTGTACAATTGAATTCCGTCGTCTCGTCTCAGAGCCAGAGCCAGAGACAGGAGCAGATCCTGAATACGGATACCGTCGACATGGCGTCGACACTCCTCGGCAGCGTGGATCACCGTCTGCCCAATGAGCTGACCCTGGCCGTCGTCCAGCACCTCGCCCACGACCACGGCACGCTGTGCACGCTTGCGCAGACATGCCGCGGCTTCCAGCAGCTCGCCGAAGAGCACATCTACAAGACGATCAAGCTGCGCTCTGTCCGTGACCTGCAGCGCATCATCTCCGCTTTCGTCGCCCGCCACGACCGCGTTCGCGCCGTGCACACCCTGGAGATCCTGTACCGCTACAATGAGCACCTCGACGTCAGCCTGGAGAGGCGGCGGGCCTTCAACGAATGCGTCGCCCAGATGGTGAACCTGCGCAACTGGCACATCGAGAGCCCGTACGACAACTTCAAGTGGGAGAATGGCGGCCACGAGTGGGTCGAGGGTGACATGGAGCGCTTCAGACAGGCGCTGGAGAGGGCCTGCGTCGAGGGTGCCAAGGAGAAGGCGCGCTTTGCCCTGAACCAGAGCCTGTGGAAGAGCATGCGGCGGACCGTGGGGTTGGCACAACTGCAGTCGCTGACCATACACTCGCACGGCGCGCGTGCCGACTTCTGGGAGCTGGGCGAGTTCCACTGCCTCTTCCGCCACCCGAGTCTGCGCCATCTGCACGTGTCTTGCGTCACGCTCCCGGAGACGCTGGACGTACTGGAGCCACACAGGAACACAACGCCCTTGACGACGCTCATCTTCGACGAGTGCAATCTACACATCAAGAGCTTGCGCCAAATCCTGGGCACTCCCGAGAAGCTCAAGAATCTCACGCTCGGCGAGAACATCTTCAACATCAACAGGAGCCAGGAGCTGTCCCCGCGGCTATCTCCAGATCCAGTTGCAGCCTTGGAGGCCATTGCGCCTGTTGCACATTCACTGGAGTCTCTCACCCACTTGGACTCGAAATGGCGCATCCATCCTGGAAAATTCACAATCACCCGCAAACGCATCACAGGCGAGGGCATGAGGCATTTCCGCTTCCTCAAGACCATGGAGTGCGACACGGAATCCTTCCTGCACGAATCCATCATCATGAACCCTGAGCTCTGTCCACCCAACCTCGACACCCTGATCGTGCGCCGCCACTACTACGTGGCCGAGGACTTCTTCGACTACCTACCCGACGTTGGCATCTACACGGTCCTCCCATCTCTCAACACACTCGACCTCAGACAATCCGCCGTATCGCTCGCCACCCTCGCAACCGCAGAATACATCTGCCACCCCGAGCGTCTGCGCAGCCGACACGCGTACGGCTACACGCTCTCTAAGCGCGACATCAACTTCAGAGTCAGCATCGAGCTAGGCCGCGGCTCCTCGCTCATCCCGCCTTATCTGCACGGCGAGCCTGTCCCAGAAGTCCACTGTCTCTACGACGCCTCGCTCGTGGGCTTTCGACGGCGCATCGTCGACGAGCCTACCGACCCCAAAACGCGGCCTGGGGAGAACCACGCCCTCTTCCCCGGCCACATCGTCTCCCCTTTCCACCCCTTCCGCGCGGACAATGCGCCTGCACCAGCCTCGATTCCCTCACCCTTCCCCGCCGACCCATCAACGCCCACTCCCCCTGACGATGACCTCCCCGAGACAGACCAGCTGAGCGACGACACAGTGCGCCAGATGACCAATGCCACGCACCGCACGCTCGAGTCGGCCAAGAAGCGCTTCAAGCGCCGACTTCGCCTGGATCCCTTGCTAGTCGCCGACGACCTGGCAGGCGCCAGCGCGGACGACTCGGACGTGGACAACGAGTCCGACTCTGACTCTTTTGGTGACTCGAGTGGTGGCGAGGACAGCGATCTCGATGCTATGCTCGCGGATCTGCAGAACGATGGGGATGAGGAGGCGTTCCTGCACTTCTTGCAGCACATGCAGGAGCAGGGGATCGAGGTCGAGTTGGAGAGTGGGGGGGAGAGCGGGGACGATGAGGATGATGGGGAGTGGCACGATGCCGAGGAGGGGCTGATACCTGGGATGGACGAGGAGGATATTCTATGGGAGGATGCGGAGAACGACTTGTCCTTGAATGAGGATTTGGATTGAGCGGTTTGTTGGCGTGGGCTGCATGCTTTGACCGTGCAAGTGCGATAGGTAGCTGTCTGGTGTCGCTGTGCTATATGTTACTCATCCTAGGGAGCCGTAGCCTTTCATCAGTCGTCGTACCACTGTGTCCACCCAATCTTAGTGGCCGTAGCTCTTTGTCAGGTTATATTATTTAAAACAAAGTTCGATAAGTGGTGCACATGGACCCGTAACTACCGTATAAGTGCCGAACGCGTGACACCGCTGAAGGTACTTGAGGGTATGGACGCACCTGTACTCCACCCGGAAACAGCGGCTCCTTACCTTTTGCCCGTATTACCTTTCCCACTCGCCTCCGACCACCGCGGCCACAGAAGGAAAAGCCAAGAATCTGCTGCATCGGCGCCCTCGCAGCTAGCGGATCCCCTTGCACAAGGAAACCAGCCGTCTCCATCGCACCTACCTGCGCGCAGTTCGCCGTGGTCCCAACCAAGTCCGCAAAAATACCACATCGACCTACCTTCTTTGACCACCCCTCCCTCTCCGGCACCCACGACGCCTTCAACATGTGGACTCCGGAAGGGCAAAAATCAATTGACCTAACCAAGGGTCGAAACGGAAGGAGCACGCACCGCACCTTCCCTCACTTCGACTTGGTGAAGAAAACCATCCCGACCCAACCACACAGCTCCCAAATCGCTTCCAAACCACTACCAACGCATGCAGGATGCAAAAAGGATGCTCCGAAGGGCAAAAATGACCTAACCAGGGGTCGAACCTGGAATCTCTTGATGCCGAATGAACCAGGTTCGACTCCTGGTTATATCGTAGTCAAGCGCCTTGCCATTGGGCCATTAGGCCAGAAGATACTCTGATTGATAAAATTGTGTCTGTCTTGTTGTTAGATATAAGAAATATCTGCGTCCACTGTCTGCGTTTGGCGTCTAGAAAGCCCGCCTTCGACGGGCGTGGTGGGGATGAAGAGGTTTTCGTTTTTTCGCCGGACGTGCGGCCAACGTGTGGGTCGGGAGACCGCGATACCCACCTGGCATCTCAGATGGTCGTGGCGTGGTGCCGCGCCCTCGATCTGAGGAACGATCACAGGGCACAAAGGGGGGCGTTGTCCCGCGGGCGTGCGGGGAAAGCGTTCCTGAAGGCTGCGGACGAAGCTCGCGCCCTGGCACTGACTGACTGGCTGTAGCCCGCTGGCCGGGATGGGGATGAGGGCATCGCTCACCGCCTTGGTCGTCGCGCGTGCGGTTCGTATCTCGAGTGTGATCTACAGGTTTGTGAACGCAAGCTGCAATGGTACGACAGCAGCAGTTGGGGAGGTGTTCGAACATGCTCACGTAGAGACAAGGGGCATCACGGGGTCAGATGCAGCTAGTGAGCGAGGTTGCACACGAACTACCTAGCTCGGATACTGTACCCCTTCTCGTGCCTCACCGCGCCCGCTGGCACTTGAGCTTCGGTTGCGCTCGAGTTGCTAGCGGGAAGGAAGCCGGAAGCCCGAGATGGGCAGGGCGGCACTGAAGAGAGAGCGGCAAGGAGCAAGACCACGTGAGTCGTGGGAACCATGCTTTTCTCGAGGAAAACAATTGCCAGAACATCCGAAATTGCATTGGCTCTATCTATGCTGATATCCGTACGAGAGAGGAAAGCACCAACTTGTTGCATTGCAAAAAAAAAAAAAAAAAAAAAAAAAAAAAAGAGTCATCGACACAAACATCCCAAGATATAGATACCCCTTCATCCACGATTCACCCACGGCAGATCCCAGCCCGCCTCACACGGCGGACAAGGCGGACACACCTTCCCCTCACGACGCACACGATTCTTCAACTCTGCGTTCTGGCGCGCAGTCCCTGCCTTTGCCCCCGCTCGCCTCTCCTTCGCATACTGGTGCGCGCCTAAGCGCTTGGCCTTGGCGAACGCGCCGAACCACGCGGCCCCCCCGGAGCTGGGCGACGCCTGTTCGGTAGAGGGCTCCGCGGCGGCTGGAGGCGCGTTGGCCTGGTCAGAGGGAACCGTGGCATTAAGTGACGGAGCAGCGCCCTTGGGCCAAGGAATCCGCGGTACAGAGATCGGCCACCAGCCCGACCACGAAGAAGTCGTGGATGGGATTTGCGATGGCGGAGACGGGCTGGCCGAGGTTGTACGCGCCTTCTTGCTGGAGCCCTGGGTTGCATCTTCGAGGCGACGCTTCTTGCTGGATGTGGACTGGACAGGTGTGGGTTCCGGCTGGCTTGTTGGAAGTTTGGGGTTGGACGGTTTCTCTGGGAGATATTTGAACAGGTCGTACAGAGAGAATCTGCCTCCGGTCGCACTCGCTTTCGTAGAATTGAGGATGAGGTTCTGCACTGTAGCTGTAGCACCTGGAGTTGTAGTTTCGTCGCCAAGAGCGGATGTGCGAAGTGGACGTTTCCGAGGCTTTCGTGTGACATTTACAACCGTGTTTGTAGGTTTGGGTGTCGGAACAGTAGTCGTAGTACTACTGCGCATAGGTAAGGCAGTCAGCGAAGACGTCCAAGGGCGGGCAGATGGCTCGAGCGACGTTGCACGAGTAGTCTGCGAGGACCTCGAGACAGTGCTGGACGGGGTGGTCTCGGTTTGGGAGAGATTTGTCGCAGTTGCTGGGATGCTGCTAGGGGACACGGTCTTTTCCTCCACTAGACCGTCGAGCGTATAAGCGCTCTTCCCGAACACGGCCTTTCCAACAAACTCGGCGCTGGTGTCGTTGTAAACAGCAATCTCGCTCTCGTTCCAAAACCCACTGACGCCGCTAGCGCCCAGCTTGTTCAGCGATACAACGTTGCTGCGGGCTCCCGGCTGATACGAGACGTCTTCCAGCGTCAGTATCTTGCCGTTGTCGAACGTCAACTGAACTTGTCCACTCCAGTCGCCACATGACCAACCATCACGTGCCCAGCTACACTCTTCGTAGAGCGCTTCCTTGTTGTGGAAGCTATTGCCTTCTTTAGCGATGTGCTGGAGGGCGGTGGAATCAAGAACCCATTCTCGGCTACTGGTCGCAGCTGTGAACATGTTGCATCCGGCCCATACGCAGAATCCAGCTGCCAAGAGGCCAACTGTCACCGAGCTGAGCAAGTTGCAATGCTTCTCCATGAAACTTTTGCCACTGCGCTCAATGTTGCGCTTAGGACTGCGGTCCTTACAGATGCCCGCATTCTTTGATTTGCGAAGAGGATCACTGCTCTTTAGTGACAGGGTGTCGTTTTTCCGTGCTTTAGGAGTCTGCTGTGCAGGACTGGTGGAAGATTCTGTGGTTGATGCTTGGTCCTGCTGAGGAACGGCAGTTTCATCTATGAAAGGGGCAGCCTTGCCTTGATCTTCGTCAACATTGATGCTTCGCTCTTCACTTCCGTCCCTAGATGACTGCGTCTCGAACAAAGGGTCTTCTGTGGGTTTAACAGAGATCTGAATCCCCTGTGCCTTTTGCTTCATCTCCAGAGACACCGAATCGATTTCACCGGTCTCCAAATGTTGCATCTGCAACGTTTGACTCGTTTCGACCAGCGAGATGACCTCGGATGACGTTATTTCGAGACCCTCAGGCGCTGCAGCGATGTCGGTAGCCTTACTTGAAGTCTCAATGATGTTGCACAACGGCTTTGTTTCTCTGGCACCGGTCAGCTCATCACGGTCGTCCTGTGGCTTAGCAGTGCTCGGAGTGGCCGAATGACCCCTGGGCTGGTACCTGCTCTGCACCCAGTTGCCTTCATGGCCCATCCTATTCCGATGTCTGGAGAAAGCATCTGCGGCCGTGAAACCAACACCGCACGAACAGTAGAAGGGGCGTGAATCGGGCGATGACTCGGGCAGTGGCTCGGACGCGGCTACGTACTCGCTGTTGTGCCCACAGACGCTTTTGTGGCGCTCGAAATGATCTGCACGTGTATAGCTCTTGTCGCACTCGCAGTGCAGGGGCTTGATGTTTTTATTGACACGACGATAGAAGGTGCGCTTGAGAGGCATGGTGGAGGTTCTATGGAAAGAATTTCGTGGAAGGGCGGTGATTCTTAATGTCGTGTGACTTTTGCAATACAGTCAATGGGTCTTGGACCTGTCTTCGGCGGTCTACCGCGATGTTATAGGTGCAAGCGCCTA
Source organism: Epicoccum nigrum (assembly GCA_002116315.1). NCBI lineage: Eukaryota > Fungi > Ascomycota > Dothideomycetes > Pleosporales > Didymellaceae > Epicoccum > Epicoccum nigrum. The sequence goes on from KZ107850.1 coordinate 966,842, forward strand.
CAAGAAGGATAAAGAGATGAGAACGTTAACTCTGGCTTTGTCATTGCAAGTCGGAACAAAGACGCCATTTTGTTCATGTCTCTCATGAACAAGAAAATCAATGTCTTGCTCTTTTGCTTTGACAAGTGTCAGGACAACACTGTGCAATTGGCGCGGTACTCTGTGATTGTAAAGGAATAAAAATAGAAATATGGCCACGCTCAGTGTGATGTACTTGCATTGGCGATGTTATTGCTCGGAGGTCTGAGCTCATGACATCAGCTGGACAATCTTCTGAGAAGACCAGCTGCAGAACCCGTCTTACCTGTCTTTCTGGAGCGCGAGTTCGTGGGTTGAGCAAAGCCTCAGACGGAAGTGCGCGATCAGATACTGCACCTCCATTAAAGTGGCACCTTACCAGTTCTGAATGGAGCTATTGCTTGGCGCAATGCTAGACTTGTCGGGACAGCAACGAAGCCAGTTCTAACTTTAGCGGTTCAGGTGAACTAAGCTCTCTAGGCAGGTCACACAATGTATTAGCCAGGTTCATATTTCGAATATTCTTGAATGGACGCTTCCAGAGTACCAAGTAACCAGCTGGAGCTGATAAAGTCCAGTAGCAGTCAATGACATGCATGCAATTGCAGACAGTTCATTCTAGCTGTTTGAACTCACGGTGAGCTCGTCAATCGGAGGATTTTCTTTCGAGAAGGCAGCAGACTAGCGAAGGACATTCACAGTGTTGGCTGTGTTGGCGTACTGTTTAGGGCAGCGCAACTGCATCGGTTCGAAGCAATCCGTGACTTGGGCGCGAAAGGGCAGTATCTTGAAGCTATAGTGGAGGCAAGACCTCTGCTCATCGATTGGTATTTCGTATGCTACCGCTTCTTGCATGCACCCCACAATTAATCTGAAAACATGGAGGACACAAGAACTGTTAGCAGATAGAAACAGCTATAAACCAAGTCGTTTTCTTGTTTGCTGTTTGCTTCTTCTCGTTTTTCTGCCCTAAATAAATCTACGACAGGTTTATTTCGACTTGCCGGTAGGGATCTGGAAAGCCTGAATCGCCTGGCCGTGCGCAAAAGCCTTGTCGATACGGAAGAAGCCCTTGCGGTCGAATTGAATGATATCATCGACCTTGAGCTCCGCAGCATTGCAATCGGCAACGGCCTTGACCCTGGTCTCAGTCTTCTTGTTGAGGAAGTCCTCCAGGGTGTCCTCAGGCTCCAGCTTGTCCTTGGAGATCAAGTAGTCGAAGTCGACAAGCTCAATGGGGATGAGCTCCTGGTCCTTGGACAACCAGGTAACCTTCTTGGAGGTCTTCTTGACATCGCCCTGGAGATGAAGCTCGAGCTCAAGACCAGTTACGGTCTTGAAACCGTCCTTTGAAAGCGGGTTGATCGAGTGCGAGATCTTGCGGACAATGGCGTTACCCCAGTTCATCAATGTGATCTCCTCATCCTGGGCAAAGGACTGAGCGTCGGCCTGCTCCATGATGATGTCCTTGCTGAAGACGACCTTCTTGTTGCCGAGGTCGTACTTGGCGTGCTTAGGCTTATCTTCGGTGTTGACGCCCTCGCGCGCACCGACAACTGTAACGGGAACCTTGGCGTCCTCATCGATAGCAATGTAACGTGCAGCAGTAGGTTCGATGTGCTTCTTGTTGGTGGCCCAGAAAGAGTACCAGTCGAGATTGACAATATTCTTGGAGGGACCCTGCTTCAGGATAAACTCCTGGAGAGCAGGGATGACGGCACCGCGGCGACGGACACCGCGAACGGTGGGCATACGCGGGTCGTCCCAGCCCCACACGAAGCCGGCGTCGACGATCTTGGTCAGCTTGCGCTTGGACAGAACAGTACGGACGAAGTTTAGACGAGCGAAACCCCAGTTGTGGACCTTGCGGAGCTTGAGCTTAGTGATGAACCACTGGTACTGGGCGTCGCGGTCGTTGTACTCGGTAGTACGCAGGGCGTGGGTGACACCCTCAACCGAATCAACGATGGGGCAGCAGAAGTCGTAGGTGGGGTACATCTTCCACTTGGAGCCGGTGCGGTGGTGGTCCTCAGGGTTGCATCGGTAGATGACAGGGTCGCGCATAGCCTTGTTCGGGTTGTCGACGGACATCTTTGCACGGATGCACCACCTTGTGCCCTCCGGGGTGCCCTTCTTCATCTCCTCGAACTTGGCCAGGGTCTCCTCCGGGCTCATCTCGCGACGCTCGCTGGCAATGCCATCCATGCGCTCTGCACGCATCTTCTCCTGTGCAGTGTCATCTGCGTAGGCCAGGCCATCCTTGATCATCTGGACAGCACGCTTGTACAGCTCGTCGAAGTGGTCACTGGTGTAGGAGACCAGATCTGGCTTGACGCCGAGGAGCGCGCAGTCCTCGACAATCGAGTCCTGGAACTCCTCCTTCTCCTTGCTGGGGTTGGTGTCGTCGAAGCGGAGGATCAGCTTGCCCTTATACTTAGTATGGGCGAAGTAGTCGTTGAGGAGGGCGGCCTTTGCGTGGCCAATGTGGAGGTAACCTCTGTAGGAAGTTAGTCGCAACCTTGGGGAGAGCGTGTTGCCCGCGACTGGACTGCACGCAGGGAGCATGGAGAGCACGGAGAGCACTCACGAGGGCTCGGGAGGGAAACGTGTAACAATGCCAGTGCCGTCGCCAACATCCTGCAGACCAATGTCGTAGTTGGCATCGTCGTTGCCGCCGCCCTCCTTCTTGCTCCTGCCGCCCTTGGTGGCTTCTTTGGGCCTCTCAGCCAGGACGACCGACTGGGGGTATGCCTCCTCGATGTAGCGGAACCATCTGCACAGGTTGGGCATCAGGTTCTGCTTGACGAATGCGTGGGCGACGCGGTTCTCGCGCAGCGTCTTCCACACGGTCGTGTCGGCATCGGTGAGGGTGTAGCCCACGATGTGCGAGCGCAGAGTGAGGTGGGCGTCGAGCTCCTGGAGACTGGGCTCGATGGCTTTGAGGTTGAGCGGCTTGAAAGCCTCGGCGCGCGTCTGCCACTCGGCGATATGGGCGTCCATGATGGTGTCGTGTCAAGGTGAGGCTGAGGCTGAGGCTGTGACGACAGAAAAGTTCAAGTTGGTGGGATGAGTGTTTGGCGGGGCTGGGCTGCAACCTCAATCGACAAGACTCATCACATGTGGCGCACGACATTGACGTTCACCATCACCGTCTACCTCACCTTACCAGCACCAACAAAGCGCGAGAACATACCTCAAATCATTTGTTTAGGCGTGTTTTGGATAAATGCAGAGCTCTCAGGCTATCACACGTTTGCAATGTGCTTGCTCCTTTCTTCTTCTCAATGGACATCTCTCAAAAATACCACGTGGCTGACGGACATCTCTCAAAAACACCACATGGCTGCTCGGAGCTGGTAAAGTAGTGGACAGTCACCTTTCGACGACTCACCATCGCGACACCAAGTGTTGTCAAACTTTCTGCATCATGTGGCTTCATTCGTATCCTACACTTTCCTTCTAAGCAACCAAAATCAAAACCGGCTATGCAATGCTGTTCCTTCCCTCTGTTGCTCCGCAACGCTCAATTGCCAATGCATTACAAGTATTAAGTATACCAAAGTCTTTCGATAATGAAGAGAATACACCCTCTTCGTCATAACATGCATCGTCACTCAAACCCCCACCGGTCTTTTGTACACGCCACCTAGGCGCATTCCCACTGCGCAAAGACGCACCACCTTGCGCTCCGATCCGCCAGCACGAGACCTCTCCATGTCCCCCTCTCTCCTATCTTGATCACCGTCTCCCACGCCGTGCCGTCGGCATCGCTGAGTACGCTCACGTGCTCGCTCTTCCGCGTCAATCGGATAATCTTGCCTGACGGCGTCTGGATGGCGAGTTTAGCGGGCTTCATCGCGCTGCTGCCGTTCGAGCCCGAGGACGCTTGGGACGGGTTGGTGTAATTGCTGCCTGAGGCAGAGATTGACTGCATGCTCATAGCAGATGCAGGCCGTGCAAAAGGGTTGGGCGACGCCCGGCCCGCAAGCGGAGTCTCAGGCTCCATACGAGTAGTAGAGGCAGGATGTTGGCGTACACAGAAGACGAACGTATTGTTGAGTACGAGGTTGGAACATTGCGGTTGTGCGACGTAAAGGTCGTGGCGCTGGGCGTGCGGAGTGGGATGGAGAGTCAGGAATGAGTATGGAGGGTTGCTTCCTATGTGCGTTATAGGGAAGCCGATGGCAAGAGTGTGTGGGTTTTGCTTGTTGGAGTGCTTGCGAGAGTCAGTAGCCATACGGGTTAATGTTACACCATCACTTACCATGAGTCCACGAGGTCCGGCATACACTTTGAGTACACCCTGACCCTCGTCTCCAGGCAAGAGCGCCTTGATCGTGTAACGTTTCTGACCTCCAATCCACTCTACCTGCGCAAGCGCTGGCTTACGAACATAGTCACCACTCTCAAAGAAGTCGCCATCCGCATCCTGCGAATACGCCCGAGCTTCCACTTCGGCAACACACTCCACGTTCTCAGGAACATTAACATATACGTGTGCCATTTCAAGGTTGTCAAGATTCAGCATGCTAGTGTCGAAGTCGACGACAGCCATGTTGTGCTTGAAATAGGTAGGAGTGGCACAAGGTAGAGCCATAAGAATATCGTGAGGCTGGGGTGGAACGATGTGCTGCTGTTCAGGCAGAAGAGGAACATGTGAATAGCACATCTCGAGTGGACGGGCCAGGAAATACCAGCTTTCCGCCATCTGGGAGCCCGCGCTGGAATAATGCACACGTTTCGGGTTGGTTGGTCCTGCGAGTGAACAGTCCATCATACGCCATTCTCCATCGACAATGACTGCGTTCCATGAATGGTTCGGTCGTGCAACACTCTCCAGATCTAGCGGCTCTCCAGGAGTCTTCAAGTAACCACGTACAACTTCTGCATGAAGTCCGACGGCAGCGCACATCTCAGCGACCACCATCGCGATTTCTTGCGAGCATCCACGCTTGCTCTGAAGGACGTGGCGGGTGTCCATTTCGCCCTCGAAATCTTCTTCCCAGGCAATACGTTCGCTGACCCAGGTAAAGATGGCTCGCAGACGCTGTACATCGCTTCGGAATGGCCTACAGACATATCCTTGAGCCAGAGCGGCCGAAGTCGTGCCCATAGGAATACTATTGATGAAGCGCGTCCCTTTGTCGACATGGGCTAGATTACACGAGGCGAAGTCGATGGGTTCAGCAATCGGCAGGCCATCGAGGCCTTCGTCGCCTTCCACAGACTCGTTGAGGATCTCAACAGGGTTCAGCGCAGGGTAATCCATCATCTGACAACGCTCCGCCCGTTCGATGCGCTCGTTCTTACTCAGCGAGTTAGAGCGGTTGACGTCTCGACGTACCTGGACCCAGTCGGTCGTGCCAAGGCCGCCATCCCTACTAGGCGTGGGCGGATGAGTCGTTGCAGAGCCACCAGCAAAGCCTGCTGGAGTGCCCGTATCCATGCGATCTATGCGGTTGCCTGCCCTGCTAGCTGCACGACTCGCTGCACGGCTTGCGGCGCGAGAAGCTGGCCTGCTAATGGTCTCCATGGTACTGCGAGCGTTGGCAGCCTGGGTCTTTGCAGAGTCAATCATCTTGCGGAAAAAGCCACTGCGCCTAGCCTTCGGTTGTGTCAACCCACCGAGAGGGTCGGGATTTTCCGGTCCAGGAGTGCTAGGCTGTGTTGATTGCTGCTGCTGGTCGCTGGACCCGGGGCGTTCGTGAGAAGCATGGCTTGAGTGATAAGTTACGCCAGTGAAGGGCGTTTCCGGTCGCCCATCATCAAAGCCAAATCCTTTGCCGGGAGAGCGGTTGCCCATGGCACCGCGATCTCTGTCGTTGGCGAACTTCTTGCGGTAGTAGCTGCCAGCGCTAGTGGAGCTCATGGCCGTTGCAGAGTATCCAGACATAAGACTGCGATTAGTGCTCTCAGTCGTGGTCGTCGAGGTGGTCTTGCTGGTGAAGGTCCTGCCCAAGCCTTTTGCAAGGTCGTGTACTGACTTGCGATGGCGCAAAGCTCGAGACTCCCTGCGCTCAACATCCGCAGAGTCTTTGGCTGGAGAGTGGCCTGGTCTCTGGTATCCAGAGTTCTTAGCCGGTACAGGAGGTGGTGTGTTCTTGCCGCCCATATACAACTCGTCCCTTTTCTTGTTGTTGGCCTCCATCTGATGCATGCGTCGCAGGCGACTCTCCATACGCTTAACATAGTCGTCGACATCAGGCGGTCCCTGTACAGGTTCGTCGTCTTCCTCATCACCCATACGACTGCCACTTCTGTTCCCGGTCTGCAGACTGGCCATTCTTGCGGACGCCTGATGGACCTGATCGAAAGCGTCCGGAGACCAAGGATTCGAGGGAGTCTCTGCTTCTGGCGAAGCCATGTCTTGCAAAGAGGACATGACATCGTTCATGGCATTTGTGAGCGGTGAAGGAGTGAACTTCTGCGGATTCTGCGAAGGCGGCTCGGGGGTGGTGAAGCGGTCCTGGGGAGGCGGTGCAGGGGAGACTGCTCGGTTGGGATCGTAAGCGACGCGATGCGGTGGCGGTGGAGGAGGGGGGCCATCGTCTTCTTCCGCGTCATCATACTGATTGGAGAACTGCGGCGGTGCAGGTGAGGGACTCCGATCCTCCAAGTGCTGCTGATACGGGCTCGGCGACGGCCCTCGATCATAGGCCTGGTACTGATTAGAAGGGGCTGGAGATGTAGCGCGCGAGTGTTGTCCAAATGATGGAGCTGGCGACACTGCCCGTGAGTGAGGCCTGTCCTGAAACGATGGCGCCGGAGATATCGCTCTTTGGTAGGGGGACGGCGAAGGGCCGCGGTCATAGGCACGATATTGCGAGGGTGGTGCAGGCGAGACTGCTCTCGGCTGGTACTGCCGTGGCGGGGCTGGCGATACTGCTCTGTGGTACTGCTGCTGAGGCGGCGGAGCTGGTGACACGGCTCTTTGCTGGTGCTGGTGCTGGTGCTGGTACTGATAAGGAGAAGGCGGCGCAGGTGACGGTCCCCGGGCGTAAGAGCCATGTCTGGACGGCGGTGCTGGCGATATGGAGCGCGAGTACGGAGCTGGCGACGGCCCTCTGTCATAGGCTCGATACTGCTGCGCGGGCGGAGCGGGGGACACTGCTCGGGGCTGGTACTGCTGCCGTGGGGGTGCTGGAGAGATGGCTCGCGGGTGGTACTGCTGTTGTGGAGGTGCCGGCGAGACGGCTCTCGGCTGGTATTGCTGTTGCGGAGGTGCTGGGGACACGGCTCTCGGCTGATATTGCTGTTGATGAGGTGCTGGCGAGCCGCCCTGCCTGGATGGTGGTGGTGCAGGCGACACGGCTCTCGAGGCGTGGGTCTGGTACGGCTGTGGCTGGTGCGAATTGGTGCGGGCGTGCGAGCCGTGTCTGTTGACGTTCGCGTTCGCGGGCGACGTTGCTGGTCGCTTCGTGGCTGGCCGCGGCGACACGGCGCGCAGGTTGGTCGGCCCCCTGGCAGGCGCAAGCGCAGGCGCAGGCGCAGGCGCAGGCGAGGCAGTCTCGCGGCTCTCGAGCGAGTCGCGCTGCTTCATGGACGAGAAGGGCTTCGTCGTCTTCGCGGCCTGCGGGGTGGCGCCCTGGCGCAGTCTCTCGCGGGCGGCGGCAGCGGGGTTCGGGGCGCCTGCTGCTGCATAAGCGGTGAAGGGCTTCCTGAACATGCTCTTCTGCTTCTGTGGCACCGCGACCTGCGCGCTGTTCTGGCGCGACACCGTCTCACTGCTACCATTGCGCCCAGAGGCCCACGGCTGGAAGTCCTCGCTGAGCAGCTCGACAAAGTTGCTGGGGAACAGCCCGACCATGCGCCGGTCGCGCTTCAGCCGGCCCATCCACCACGAGCCATCGCCGGCGTTGAGCACCTCGATCAGGTCGCCTTCTATGAATCCGAGATCGCGCTTGGTCTGTACGTTGAAAGTGGCGGTCAGGGCTGCTGCAGGCAAACAAAGGGCTGTCCGTCCCAACTCACCTCTCCGCCCCACGAGTACACGGCCTTGCACCAGCACGGAAACCGCGTCGGCAGCGCCTGGCCGGCCATGTCTGCTGCCCTCTGTCCTCTGTCCTCTCTCGATGTGCTGCGCCCCAGCTCTTGTGCCCCCAGAGTGCGGTACGGACCGCGATTCACCTGGCGAAGGCCGGCGACATGCGGCTGTTTACTTGGCGAGCGCGTCGAGCTGTCCACGTGCAACGCGTCGCGGAAGTTGGAAAATAATTAAAAGTATAGAGCGAAAGGCGGCCTCGGCGGTGGGGATGGATGGAGAACGTATACCGAGTATCGATAGCGGGAGGATGTGACTGGCGATATAGATGGAGGCCAATCTTGCTGCACCCCCAGCCAGTTGACGTTGGGCCGTGTTATGTCTCGTTTCCCAGAGAACGGAGCTAGCCCGCCACCGCCCTCGAGTGGACTCGACCATAGCTGCGCGCAATCCTCCAGCACATCTCCGACAGCTGTCAATCTGCGGCTGAACGGTCTGGGCGCGCACCGCAAAAGTACAGTGCCAGTACTCTACAAGAGCCTCCCATTGCCGCTGCAACACTCTCAGCCTCTGGGCTCTGCACACCTGCCGGGTGTCAGTACCTTCTCATGGCTGAGCTGCCGGCACGCACCATGACCGTGACCGCGCGAGTTTGACCACACCGTGTGCGCTCACCGTTGTACAGGCTCTCCTTGCACGACCTGGTCGCCATCCTCAACCACAGCCTTGCATATCGCAAAACTGCCATGATCTGCATCAACACGAGAGGTTTGCCGGTCAACTCAGCTACAAAATGCGTGTCATAATTGGCCACGTCGACAGTATCCACCTGTTTGCAGCCCAAGCTTGACTCATTGTTGCAGAGTTGAAGATGCTGGCGGACACTCCGAGCCAGCCAAGTGTCTGGTGCTTTCGAGCTAGGTGTTGCACATTGTGGCAGTTTGGACAAAGTAGTTGTGCAGCGTCATAAAAGTATGGGAAGGGTGCGTGCGCTGTTAGTCCGTAGCCACAACGACCTCTGCAGTGTTTTATTCCACCTAAGATCACAGCTGGCTCCACGAGTCACCGGGCCTGCTTGCTTTAGGTTTGAAGCAATCAACAAAGATGCAGCGAAACCAAGCTGTGAGTCCAACTGCGATGCCATGTACAAACTTGCATCAATACTCGGCGTTTGAAGTTCCACACCACATTCCGTTGAAGTTCTACACTAAATCGCGTGCAAATCATCACAGGGCTAAGCTCAGACAGCATTGCTCTTTACTAGCTCTGGAAGGACAATTTGCAATGCGAAAACCTTCATCCTAGCAAAGGCAAAAAGCAAACGCAGCTAGTAGATAGCGTAGCCACCTTAAGAACACATTTAAATGTCTAACATCGGCCCATTCCACCTGAAGGGCTTCAACTAAAGCGCTGACTTTGGCCTGGTCTTGGCCAACAACTTCCGAGCTACAATGCTACATATTAGGAGCAACACCGAACTACACCGATATCCACGAAATTTTTCAAGACCGACCTGCCCTTCGTTGCAGCCATATTGAGCTCTCGATGACCAGCAAAATGGAAAGACATCAGCGCGGATACTAGATATCTCGGCAGCTGTGCCCTGAAGGTTCCTCACAATTTCTACGCCGCACCCGCAACACAGCAGAGTTTTTTGAGACGCGTTGGTACCACCAGGCACATACATACGGCATGCCGCTCCCAGAAGTTGGATAGTTTCCTAAGGAAGCCGGCTTTATACCTGAGACTCGATCTATCATAGGATGGCGCTCGTATGTCGACTATACTATGATTTACCGGGCACTTTTAGACATTCCATGCTTTTTGACCGTACACCTACGTATGAACTGAGCTCTCTAGCGGCATTCAATATCCAGCGCATTCAACCATTCAATCTTGGCTGCGTTATCCTGCAATGCTCCAATCTGATATATGGGAAGCTTGGGTTTGTGCATCAGGCTATTTCTGGTGAGAAAGACATGTCCTGGCATTTCCCTGAATACGACTGCCTGGACACGGCGGAGATCCTGCGGTGGTTTATTGATAACACAGGTAGTTGGTAGGCATAACGTTAACAGAGATTCGTTTTCACAGTCTCCTTCACACAGCCTTGCCAAGTATCCTTCTTCATTGACAGCGCCGTTTCCTCTCAAAGACCATCCTCTTCACATCTAGCCATCAGGGCAAAGATGCAACGGGGTCCTCTAAAACGAAGTACCGGGAGGCAGTGCTCAAGAGAGCGGTACTCACGGCGGGGCGGTGACTGGAGCAAACTAGGTGCAGCAGGTGGATTTTGTTATTGTCGCCGCCATTTTGGATCGTACCTGCCCAATCCATCACTCAACTTGGCCTAAGACGCCTTGGGTGACATCGGCGAACGTCCCTTCCGATGTCAGGTGGCCTGCCCGACCCATCACTCTGCACCTAGTACCCAAATACTTCTCGCACTCCTCGCTACCACCGACAAGGTCAAGGCACGCACCATTTCGCAGCTATTCTCCAGACAAACCAGTGTCCGATAATCGCGCTGCTACGACACAACAGAACCAGCGCCAGCCCTAATGACCGATCCAGCGCAATGAAGAAGCCCGCCGCAGACTCAGCTCCGAGAACGAGGACGAAGACAAAGCCCAGCTAGCTTATCCGTCGCCCAAGAGAAGCAGACTCAGCTCTACCGCATCTTTTGTACTTCCATCGCGGAATTCTACAACATCTTCTGCACTTCCGTCCTGAAACTCTGGAAGATCGATGCAATGCCACTGCTTCTGCGGTGCCTCGCGTTTGGTACTCACACCATGGCGGCTCCCCTCGGTTCCAACTCCCTCCTGGGCTTGTTGAGCTGAGGTTCAAAATTTATGAACGCAGTGTAGATGTGAGTAGGCTTATTGAGATGGTAGTGGGTACATCGTTGTCTACTAATGGTATTGTGTATCGTCGAGTTGTGAACGAGTTGTGGAAAGCCATGGGAGTAGGCAAATCGTCGAGGAGACAGTGGGTCATTCTGAAGGATGCTCTACAGTGGATAGAGAAGAAGGGCTTTTGGAGAAGCGTTTCGAAAGATGGAAGCTATTATTCCATCTGCTGCATACGGTATCGAGCAGCATTAGCATCGATACCCACAGCATCAGCAGCACCGGCAGCACCAACAGAGCCAATTTTCCATCTACTCGACAAATCTAACCAAATCCTTCATCGACCGGCGTCCACCGGGCCTTCTCAGCGCGCTACCTGGATGGCAATACGGCCGCCGTGCACGCGCCCCTACGCGATATCGCGCGCTTCGCCGTCAGCGGCCCTCTCTACCCACTCACTGCGGAAAAGTTTCCTCGAAGCGTGGCCAGAGGGCTTCTTCGGCGTTCACGGGCGTGCATGAGTTCGAGGGCGTGTGTGTGGACGGGAAGGAGCCGATGGATGGCGGTTTTACACCGCGAATGTGGATGGGGTGTGCGAGGCGGGGGTTTTGGGTTTGGCTCGGGGTGGGTTGACGTGCAGCGAGGGGTTGTAAGGCCTGAAAGGGTGGAGGGGGTGCAGATGGGGAGGCTGGGTAGAGAGGGGGAATTTGAGGTTATTTGGCGGCCTGTGGAGCGGGCGAGTGGCAACACCGTTGTCGTGCGGTATCCATCCGGGACAGGTGAGGTGGGGGACCCGTGTTTGAATGTGAGGGGGGAGAGGGAGGCGTTCTGCTGACCGGCTTTTGATTAGGGGACTGAGGCTGATGTTGATGCGTTGGTGAGGAGGTAGGAAGTCGCGAGGAGAGTGATTGTGCATGCGGTGAATGAGCGTGGGTGTGGTCGTTGTCGAATGGGATTGAGCCGGTTGGGGCGGGGTGGTGAGCGGTATCATTTAAAGGGAGAAGGATGTGAGTTGTTGAGAGGACACAAGCCGTGATTGTTGCCGATTGAGAGATGAACGGACTACGGTGCTATGACACGGGTAACAAATTTATAGTGGCCTTGAAGCCCTATCTTTTATCCATCAGTGTTGTGGTTCAAAAAAGGTCCGAGACATTACCGATGCAGTTCACCAGAGCGAGGAAGCTTCTCAAACCCTATAGAGTGATACCTGATACGATAATCTGGAGCTTAATCCATGATTTTCAGTTCCTTACCTACCCACCGTACCAATTGACCCTTTAAGACGCTGCAATTGTGTCTTGTGCTCTCACTTAGTGTGCTGCTCAATCAGATCACGATGTTTGTGAATACCGCGAGACTACTTTGTCGTGAGTCATCGCGACCGCAGGCTACAGATTGACCTTTTAGTGGGTATTATGCAGAAATGACGTGAGGCAGGTAAATGAGTCTACCCTTATCAGTGGGTGAAGTCATGAAGGTGCACTACGGTACAAGTGCGGTGTAAAATAAACCGCGCGGTGTAAATATACACCGCAAAAGTCCAATATACACCGCAAAAGTCCAGTTTACACCGCAAAAGTCCAATTTACACCGCACAATCTTAGATTTACACCAAATTGCGGTGTATCTTAGTCAAATCTACTATATATCAGATCTCAGTCTCCTTCCATCCCATCTCCACCTCACCTCGCCCACCTCACCCACCTCACCCACCTTACCCACCTTACCCACCTCACTCATCGTCGTCTCCTTCCATCTCATCTCCATCTCCACCCACCTCACCTCATCTCACTTCACCTCATCCCACTTCACCTCATCCCACTTCACCTCATCCCACTTCACCTCATCCCACTTCACCTCATCTTGCCTCACTCATCGTCGTCTCCTTCCATCCCATCTTAGGTAAGCCTGCCATCTTAAGTAAGAGGGAATCGCCGGCTGATGATTGCATGTCAACGTCATTATGATGCCGTTGATGCTTAGCTACGTCACTTCTGAGGCTAAAGAACGTCATAGATCTCCAATTGCGTCTCTTTCCGTTACTTTCCATCCCGTCTCCTTCCATTCCGTCTTCCTCCGTCTCTTGCCACCTGCCTTTTCCTTCATCGTTACTAGCTCGTCTCCTTCATTGTCACCTGCCTTTTCCTTCATCGTCACTTGCCTTTTCCTTCATCGTCAATCTTAAAAATCTCAAATCGTGCTTCTGTCCTGTTGTAGATCAGATATAGTAGATACTCTATAGATACTCAAAATTTGACCAAATTTGACCAAATTTGACC
>KZ107850.1:979984-1009921 GCA_002116315.1 Epicoccum nigrum
AAATTTGACCAAATTTGACCAAATTTGACCTCGTAAATAAGTACATTTGGCCTTAAAGGAGTGTAAATTTACACCCCACATGCGGTGTTTATAGGGTGCGAAATCCCGTGTATTTTACACCACAAAATTGCGGTGTTTTTTACACATATTTGTACCGTAGTGGTGGTGCCAGAAACTTAGCCAAACACGTTGTGGACCATCTGAAACCGAGGCCCGAGTGGCTTGCCACCGCGAGGGAGATATCTGCGGCTGCTTTACAATGTTCAAATTCCAGTTGTGGTATGTGCTTCTGATATTGCGTAGCTTGCGGGTCGGCGTTAAGGCTCGCAGAGTTGCGGCCGATGGAGCTAGACCAAATTTGGGTCTATCTATGCGGCTTGTGCAATGTCTATGTGTAGTGGCACGTGGATCTGGAGAGAATATAAGACTCTATGCTGGCCAGAGAAAGGAAGATCCTACTTACTCGGAGCTTTCTGTACTTCAAATACCTTGTGCTTCTCCTCCCTTACTATATCGAGGTCATGGCTGGTAGCTCTATGGAAGTACCACTCCCTATCCTATGGCTACGAAAAACAGCTGACAAATTGGAAGCAACAGACACAATCGTCTCTCTGGCGCTCTTATGCTAGTTTCGCGTTTGTCAGTGGTATATGGCTGGTTTCACCTTTTTTGGTGGGTTTCTCGTCGATCCCATGTAAGTTGCAATTGTGGGATCACCGTCTGTGTACTGATGTCTTTCACGCTAGTGAGAGCCTCTGCACGATATTGTCTCTCGCAGCGTCGTTGGTAATGGTGTGAACTGGGAAGACGTATGGTGTGGCTATGGCGGCGATGATGGCGATTTGAGAATAGAGAGATATAGAACATAACACAGAGAAAACGCAGTTGCCAATGCGAATGGGGTGTAATTCGAACGCAAGATGGGATCGCTCCAAATTTGATACAATGAAAATGATTTGGGTAGTTTGCTCAGATGAAGCTGCGATTAACGAGTACCTCATTCTGCGAATACGTCATCGAATCCGGTGCGAATATGATCGAACCCAAGCCCATCGATTAAAGAATACACCCTCGGGAATATGAAAGAGAGCGATACAGACTGGACCCCATCTTCAGGATCCAGCGCTACGAAATCCAGAAAACTCTCCTCCCGGGTGTATCTCTCCGGTCCAGGGCCCTCAAGAATCCAGTTGACATGGTCTTGAGTAACAGCGATGAAAGCAATCGATCTTGGAACGCTGAAATTCATGTCCTCGGGATGTTCATTGACGTAGACTCCAAAGCGCCTGTGAAGTTAGCGTAATCTCAAGAGTAAATCGTCAGCGGGCCAAGCTGTGAAGTAGACTTACTTGCGCAATCCCTCATACATCGCCTCATCCGACTCGAAATGAGCCTCGTCCAGCGCTGTATCCTCCTGCACCGCCCAGTCAATGAATTGGAACAGATCACCGTCACCATCATTCTCGAGATCAGTTTTAACCCGTATGTTGAGATGGGTCATAAATCGGTCCCACTGCTCATCGTCGGAGAAGGTGAGTCGAAATATTACAAACCCCAATTTGCTACCAGGGTAAAGCGATAACTGGTCGCGGATGCAGTCAACATCAGGCATTATGATACGATGCTTGCGCGGTGGCGGTTCTTTGACAGATATCGTGTGTTTGTGTCAGTTCGTTGCTGCCTGATGATGATTGGCAGAGCCCTCGCTCGATGGGGCTAGCGCTCAGCAGACGTCCAATCGAGGATACTACCTACAATGTGGCAAGGCAGCGTGTCAAGATGTAGTTGAAGTGTCCTTTAATTAGGGGGGATATTGTCAAAAGCTACGAGACATACGAAGGTTTGTTGCTATCGATGACTGTGTTTGAATATCACTCATGCGGCTTGTGTTCGAAGCACTGGGTACGGCCTCAAATCCATATGATCTTGTGCTTTGTGAACAGCAGATAAATTCATTGAAAGCAGGAGTATGGTTAAAGAAGGAGATCATGGCCACCAGAGCTTACGGTGAGATTGTGGACCACGTAATGGAGGGCGGGCTTCCTTCCAGCACATTTCTTACTGCTATCAGACTCGTGAGTGTGAATCTTACCGATACACCGATTGCCACTGACATGTGACTTAAGGTTTATGGCGTCTAGGGCTATATGAGCGATTCTGGTGTCATGGCTCACTTCAAAAACATCAATGGGAATGTCCATAAAGAACTCAAGAATGCTGGAATACTGTACAACGAGCCCAAGATTGATCTCGTTCCAATCTTGGACCACTTCATCAAGGCCCAGGTGATTAAAGCTGACGCTCAAGGAAAGAAGTGGCTGCGGGACCGATTTCCTTCAACAAAGACCAAGATTGAGGCCTCTAAGAAAAAATACGTCCAGATGGCCGCCAAATTGAAAGCGGCAGAAGAGGGTAAAGACGCCGTAAAGCACAAAGATGCCCAGAAGAAAACGCAGACGCAATTGGAGGCAAAGATGAAAACCGCAAAAGCCGCCGTAATGACCGCGAAAAAGCCGTCGAAGACCTTCAAATGCTGCGGACCACCGGTACCTCGGCTCAGAAGAAAGGCCTTGCAGGGAAGATCAAAAAGGCTAAGTTAGATCTAGAGACGAAGGGGATAAATCTTGGGAAAGTGCAGCATGCAATTCACGAGCTTTACATTTACTTAATGAATTTTATCGTAAAAAACTTGGAGAAGGACAGCGCTCGCGTTTTGAATTTTGAGAAAGGTATCGTTGAAGTTGAAGTTGACAGCATCGTAGAAGTTGGAGAAGAAAATCCGCAACGCCACAGTGCATATGTCTTTGATGTAAGGTTGGCTTTTCAGTAGCATAGAATAGTAGGGTACAGAACTAAGGTGCTGTTTAGTTCACGCGACTTCAAGAACGAGGCCAAGAAGCATGTGACCAATTTGAATTCGAGACTTCTACAGTATTAAATCTTCATAAGCGAGAATCTGGACCCACAGCAGGTAGCGAGGCGGGCCCTGACTTGGTTTTGTCCTCGATCACGGCGGCCGCGGGGGCACTGGAGAATATGCAAGGATACCGAACATTAGTTCTTGGCGATGTGTACCCACTTCCCACAGTCCCACTAGAATAGACGGTATGCTGAACGATGCCAGTACCGTGTACGTTGACGTGTCAGCAAAGCAGCTATGCGGATGGTGAGATGCTGTGATGAAAGTGTTCCTATATTCTCCAGGCTTTTGCTAGAGCAATCTATGTCCGGAAAATTGGGAAGACAGTGGTGCAAAGCCTGCTACTGAGAGTTTAAGACATGTAGTAACTCTGTACGACAGAAAGAGCAAAGATGAGGTTGGAAAGCTTTTACATGTTGAACTGATAATAACGCCGTTCATGTTACGGACTATTTCTTTCTTTCGCAGTGAATGAAGCTACATTTTTGGCAGGATCCGTCACCATGGCCTCTTCGCTCTCGTTTTCTATGACCGCAAGATTTGTGAGAGTTGTGAGATTTGTGAGATTTGTGAGATCTGCAACTCCATATTTTCGGTTGCTGTCTGACTTGTGTGAAGACGACGCCCCATATGGCTTCATTGAGAATCTTCCGTCATTCGATCGGTCGTAGCCTTGGTTAATATTTGGAGGGTTGCTTGGCTGCGACGAGCTCCAAAGTTTTGGTATGTAGGTTTTGAGAATGGCTTTAAATGTCGATGCCGAGCTGCATATGATGGCTACAGGCACAGAGAATCAGCGATATTGCTTGTTATGTTCGGAGAGTTCTACTTACCAGCGTAGATCTCAATGTTACACCAGTTGAGAGAGTCGGCCATGTAGTACCAGATGTCAGCTTCATCAGCAAGAAACAGCACATAGTAAAAGCGCACGCAACTAGCTATAGTAATGTGAGCTACCACTGAGATCTAAACGTGGGTGTCAATATTTACCTCCGACGGCTACAAGACCGACACTGAACAATGCTCCAAGCGCTACTTTCTGTCGCAGTGGCATCTGAAGGCTCCAAAGCATGGGTATTGGCAACAAGTAGATGCTGACATCTTGGATGATGTTACAAATCCCGTTCAAGTTAAAGAACATCTGTTGTGTGGGCTGGCTCAGACATTTCTCGGGTGCTGCTGCCTGCGCTGCTGTATCCCAGAACAGTGAAGGCGGGGCGCAGACAAACGCAAGGAAGAAAAATGTTGTGATCGCAAGCGCTGCTACAAATCCCATAAGGAAGTAAATTGCCCATCTCGTCAGTGTGCGTGGGTCAAGTCGCATATAGAAAACTAGGATGCTTGTCTTCACAAATCCCAGGGCGACGGTATACAACAAGCGAGTGGCGTAATTCGACTTGAGTAATGGACCCATGTTTTCGAGTGGTATATCCTTGACTGAAGTGACTGTCAGGTTCGTTGAGTGGAAGGGCCGCAAAAGTGCATCGTACCGTGAGTGCCTACGCCGTACCAACCACACAGCATAGTAGCGATCGAGAGTGCGATGGTAAAAACATAACCGACAAGTAAAAGATCTGGTAGGTCAGCCTTTGTACTCCTACATGGTCTGGTGGACTGCTCACAATCATCCATCCCTAAGCCACCTTGGACAAGGCGGAGGCGGACGTGAAGGCGAAGGCCCATAACGATCGTGGTTATAAATATGAAAGAGATGGCCACAGCAAACATTGAGGTTTGTTTGGTCCCATCTTGAAAAGCGCGACGCTGCAACTGCTGCAAGCCGTCTGACATTGTGGCATGCGATGGAAAGTTAGTGTTTTTGCACGAGTGCCACATAAGGTACGAAAGCTTAGGAGGCCCAGCTACGAGACAGCTTCTACGAGGTACGGGACCCTAAAGGATGCGTTGTGGTGTGAGCAGGGATGCCGTTTGAAAAGCTCCACTTTGACGGTGGCCATGGAGACCTTACGATCAGTGCGAAGACTCGAACAGCGGGACTTTACCTAGAGAGCAGGTTGTCCCTAGCCAGTGTTCCGATGCATTGGAAGCGAAGTTACAATGTAACATCATAGCGCGTGCAGAGATGTTGCCGACAGCATATTCCTGCGTGCGGCGCAGTTGCTGGCGCAGTTCATCATACTTAGATCGATGCCTACCATGTATGTGCCACTGGATCCCAACGCCTGATTGAGGTGTATTTTCCAGCATAGAAGCGCTGTCAACAATCTGCTTGTGCGAAACCTGTAATGGTAGAATTGAATGCGTTGAGCACGTGCCGTTACAAAACTGTGGGTCCGCGTCGGCCCACTGCCGCCTGGGGGGAAGCGGCACCGCTCTGCCGAAGAAGGCACGATCGTCCGTCATACGCTGTCAACAGACCCACTACTCATGTAGAGGTTGCTTGAAAGAGAGACATCCCCCGAAAACAAGCACAGGATCGCGATTCGAGTCATGAGGTGGCTCTCCCCAAGAATTTACGACAGGAATAAAGCGAGTAGATGGCAACGCCAGATACATTCTTCATTTAACTCCAAGCACAGTATACTATGATTAAGGTTGCTCTACAGAAGCGCCGACGCAGCTGCCAATGGTGATGCCCCTGCGTC
This sequence comes from Epicoccum nigrum, assembly GCA_002116315.1. NCBI lineage: Eukaryota > Fungi > Ascomycota > Dothideomycetes > Pleosporales > Didymellaceae > Epicoccum > Epicoccum nigrum. The sequence continues at coordinate 985,511 of KZ107850.1, forward strand.
CTTCCTTCAACGCGACAAGCTCGTCGCGAAAATCCTGATTCCAAGCTTCCTCCTGTCTCTTAGGCGCCCATCCAAGAAGGCTCTGGCCGATCGTGCCTTTGACCGCCTTCTCACCGCCCCATCCCCGCTTTGCAACTTCTTTAAATCCAGCAGTCAACTCGTCAGCAATGTCCTGGAGGGGTACAAGCCGAATCTCTTTTTCTTGTGGAGTGTCTGTCCGGGGGAGCAAGCCTGTCTCGAAAGCAACATCCAACGCTTTCTGGTTGATATCGGTCATTAATGCTCGTCCAGCGGTTGGGAATAGAATGCCCTGCTCTCCCGAGGGAATGTAACCGACGCCTCGATCGGAACGCTCAAGGATTGTCCGAATCAAAAGAACATAATAGTCAGCCAGATCAAGTACATGAACCTGTGTAAGGAATTAGTTGAACAGGAAGTGGTACAGCAGTAATAATCAGGGTACAGCATACCCAATCAAAGTTGGCTGTATCGTTCAATTTGAATCCATGGCCATGATCGACGACGTATTTAAATACCGAAGGGACCACTATACCTTGTCGGTTGAATTGACCAGTGCCCTCACCGAAGATGCATGGTGCTTGCAAGCTGATAGCTTGTACACCCCGCTTTGCAGCAGTCTCAAGGACGACTATTTCTGCCGTTCGCTGAGGATAGGGCTCTTTAGCATCGAGAGACTTCATATGATCGAATATGGCCCGCCCGTCTCGTTCATCGTTCCATTCAATTGGCCGCTGGGATACATCAAGATCCACAAGGTTGGTACAGCCGGAGATATGAAGCAGCCAAGGGGTCGGTAAGCCTGCCTCTACCCGACTGGCAAGTCCATCAACAAAAGCTTTAGCACCGGCGGTGATAAAACCAGAGCCTGTGTTGATGATGATGTCGTATCTGGATGCAATCGCTTCGATAGACTTTACGTCTTCCAGGCCAGCCCAAAAAGCGGTGTTGATGCGATCCTTGTAGACGCTGCGCAGCTTTTCAGCCTGGTATTCACGTCGGACCAGGACATCGAAAGTCAAGCCCCGAAGACTGGCTTCAGTGCTGGCAAGGAGCTGTGACAGCACGGTGCCACCGACATATCCAGTGGCTCCCACAAGGAGGATTTTGCTCATGTCGGAAAAGGTTGAAAAGAGTAAAAGAAAATCGGGTGCATGGACTGGCTCATATGGAGCTTTTGTATCATTCCTCTCCGCGGATTTCAACTCGTCAGAACAGGGACAAGGCCTCAGATCCCATTGACTCGATATCATGGATCATACCATTTTCAAGACTCGTGAACTACTCAGTACACCATCGTTCTTCCAGGTATATGACAGTACAGAAGCCACAAACGGGGTCCGAAGTGAAAAATGGGCCCAAATGTGGATATGCGCCGATCCTGCTAGGTTACCCTGCCTTGCTAGTTCTGCAGCTTCCCTTTTCGTACAGAACTATTATAAAGAGTGGTTAACGTCCTGGCGCCCTCTGCCCTATGCGCGCTAGAGCCTGCGGCTATAGCCTGCGTACTCTCTTTGGACCCCACGCTCTGCTAACATGCAGTGCAACTAAGCGCTTATCCCGTAACAAGGCTGAGGCTTGGATTAAGGTGCCAAAAGGCCGCAAGGCTAAAGGGCTGTCAGCTCGCAATCTCACCCTTCAGCAACAACCCTTTGCTCTCTATCTTTATGCTTCTTTATCTTATGATAACACCAGATGGCGCGCCCACTGCGCCACGAAGACTACACAGTAGGGTGGGTGTGCGCCCTACCGATCGAGCTGGCAGCCGCACAAGAGATGCTCGACGAGGAGCACCCCGACCTTAAGCGCGACCCCGCCGACAACGACGAGAACCTGTACTCCCTTGGCTCCATCGGCGGCCACAACGTGGTGATTGTATGCCTGCCCGCAGGTCGGATCGGTAACAACCCAGCTGCTGCCGTAGCGACGCAAATGCGAGCATCGTTCAAGGGTATCCGCTTTGGACTGATGGTAGGCATAGGCGGTGGCGTGCCGAGCGATGATGCAGACGTGCGCCTAGGAGACGTGGTGGTTAGTCAGCCGCACGCGATGTTCCCTGGCGTGGTGCAGTACGATGCAGGCAAAGCGACACCGAGTGGATTCGAGCGGACGGGTTCTCTCAACTCTCCACCTCAAATACTGCTAGCAGCAATTAGCAAGGTGCAAGCAGCCGCGGCGCGTGGCAGAAGCAAGATAGGCGAGCACATAGCGAAGATCGAGAGCGTCAGCAAGTTTAAGCGCAGCAAGGCTGGACCTGACATCTTGTTTAAAGCAGCTTACGAACACACGGGGGGTCAGACTTGCAAAGTGTGTAGCAGTGACCAACATCAAGACCGTGAGCTGCGAGACGAGGACGATGAAGTGGCGACGCACTACGGCACAATCGCGTCAGGCAACCAAGTTATCAAGGATGCTGCTGTGCGAGACAAGCTGAGTACAGAGCTTGGCGGGGTGCTGTGCTTCGAGATGGAAGCTGCAGGGCTGATGAACAGCTTCCCGTGCCTGGTGGTGCGCGGGGTGTGCGACTACGCGGACTCGCACAAGAACAAGCGGTGGCAGGCGCACGCGGCGGGCACGGCAGCGGCGTATGCAAAAGAGGTGCTATCTGTGATTCCGCCAAGCACGGTAGAAGCAGAGAAGAAGATTGGCAACGCTCTCTTGGGTCAGTCTACGGGTGTTCAGTACCTACTGTGCGAGTGAAAGCTGACTTTGCGAACCCGTCAGACCTCCAAGAATTTGCAGTAAAGCACCAGCTAATTGCCCAAGACCACCGGAACATTGCAGAAGAATCTTTCAAGTTTCAGCAAATGGTACACGAGCAGGAGCTCTCTGATCGCCAGAAAGAGTGTCTTCAGTTGTTTCGCTTAACAAAGAGCAATCAAGATGCTACTTACGAGTGGTACAAAGACTGTGTGGAAGACCGGATAGAAGGCACGTGCGAATGGTTCCTTCAACACGCTCACTTTCAAGAATGGCTTCAGCAAGAGTCGGGGCCTCTGCTTGTCTCCGCAGACCCTGGTTGTGGCAAGTCAGTGTTAGCAAAGTATCTGGTCAACCATGTTCTAGCAGAGTCAGCGACTATCTGTTACTTCTTTTTTAAGGACCAGGATCAGAACACAGTCCGACAAGCGCTGTGTGCTCTGTTGCACCAACTCTTCTCCCAGAAGCCAACTCTACTCAAGCATGCCATGAAACAGTACGAGAAGGACGGCAAGGGCATAGTGGATTCAACTAAGTCACTCTGGACGGTCTTTGAGAGCGCCGTCGAAGACAGTGAGACCGGTCCTCTTATCGTGGTGTTAGATGCCTTGGATGAGTGTGCGGAACTGGACCTACAGGACCTAATGCGCAACATCGAAAGACAGACGCACAGCAGTAAAATCAGATTTAGCGCACTTAGGTACCTAATAACAAGTCGCCCATACGAGCAGATTGTTCAGAGATTCCGAAGCCTGATAGAGCGCTTCTCGCGCATTCACATACCCGGAGAGGACGAGTCTGAAACTATCAGTCAAGAGGTCAACCACGTTATCAGATACCGGGTGGAGCAGCTAGCCCGACTTCAACAGCTAACAGATGAAGTGCGAGCTGATCTGCTAGATGCACTACTTAAGATTGAGCACCGCACGTATCTTTGGGTGCATCTTGTGTTCGACTATCTGCAGTCCAAAAGCTTCAAGAAAACCAGACTAGGAGTTAAGTCAGCTACTAAGACGTTACCAGTCACTGTTAATGAAGCGTATGAGAAAATACTAAACAAAGCTGAAGATCGATCAATGGCCTACAAAGCCTTAACGATTGTCTTTGCCGCAAATAGAGCGCTGACGCTCCTGGAGCTGAACGTCGCCATGGAGGTAGAGCTGACTACACAATCAAGGCATGAACTTGACCTTGAGAGTAAATCAGACTTCAAATCTCGCCTCAGAGCATTGTGTGGACTGTTCGTCTCAGTCTATCACGAGAAGGTCTATTTCATCCACCAAACCGCTCGCGAGTTTCTAAAGGCAGACCTATTGATGTCTGTAACATCACCTCAAGAACTACGGTGGCAGCATTCTATTACGGTACGGTATGCCCACAAAGTTCTTGCAGAGCGATGCGTGCGATACCTCAGCTTCTTCCAGTCTGGAGCAGAAACCGCTATAGACAGCTCAAGCCACCACAATAATGAAAGTGCAGATAGTTTTTTTGATTACGCTGCTGAATGGTGGCCGACGCACTTCCGCGAGGCCAGTTTCAGCTTGAGGGAAGATCTTGTTGTTTCACATCTTGCACTGAAGGTGTCTGATCCTGAATCTGTTTGTTTCTTACGGTGGTCCACGGTATATCACAAAGTCTGGCAAGATAAAATCGGCAGCTATGGTCCTCATCTTACTCTGCTATCGTTCTTTGGGCATGATGTGCTTGTCGAAAAGCTACTCGACAATAATGCCGATGTTAACGCGCGGGGTGGGTTCCACGGCAACGCACTTCAGGCAGCTTCAGCCAGAGGCAGTGAGCAGGTAGTCAAGATGCTGCTCAACAAGGGTGCCGAAGTAAACGCGCAGGGTGGACGCTGGGGTAATGCACTGCACGCAGCCTCACGCAGAGGTCATAGGCAGGTAGTCAAGATGCTGCTTGACAAAGGCGCCGATATCAACGCGCACGGTGGAGACTACAGTAACGCACTGCAGGCAGCTTCAGCTGGAGGTAACGAGCAGGTAGTCAAGATGCTACTTGACAAGGGTGCCGAAGTTAACGCGCAGGGTGGACGCTGGGGTAATGCACTGCAGGCAGCTTCACGCAGAGGCCATAGGCAGGTAGTCAAGATGCTGCTTGACAAAGGCGCCGATATCAACGCGCACGGTGGAGACTACAGTAACGCCCTGCAGGCAGCTTCATACAAAGGGGACGAGCAGATGGTTAAGATGCTGCTTGATAGGGGCGCTGAAGTCAACGCGCAGGGTGGATACTACGGCAACCCGCTGCAGGCAGCTTCGTCTGAAGGCGACAAGGAGATGGTCAAGATGCTGCTCGATCGAGGCGCTGAAGTCAATGCGCAGGGCGGACGCTGGGGCAACGCCCTGCAGGCAGCTTCATACAAAGGGGACGAGCAGATGGTTAAGATGCTGCTTGATAGGGGCGCTGAAGTCAATGCGCAGGGCGGACGCTGGGGCAATGCACTGCAGGCAGCTTCACGCAGAGGCTCTGAGCAAGTAGTTAAGATGCTGCTTGACAAAGGGAGCGACGTTAATGCCTCGAGCGACCTAGGCAACGCGCTGCACACAGCTTCGTCTAAAGGCCATGAAAAGGTGGTCAAGATGCTACTCAATAATAGTGCGGACCCTCTGACTACTGATGTATCTAAATGGACACCACTAGATACAGCTGCCTACCATGGTCATGTCGAAGTGGTTCAGATCTTGCTCGGGACTAAGGCTTACGACCAAGTCGACCACAAAGACTCTTTGTACGGGTCGATCCCGAATATGCTCGCCTTCAAAGGTTATACCCACCTTCTACGCTCAATTGCGGAGCACAACAACGCCAATTTGCACATTGCTGACAAACATGGTCGAACGCCTCTACTAGTGGCCGCAAGCGGTGGGCACATGCAGACCGTCAAATACCTTATAAACCAGGGACTGTCACTCACTACATCAGATTCAAAGGGAGACGGGCTGATCGACTATGCTGCATCCTCAGGTTCTCTAGACACCCTTAGTTTGATCCTGGAGTACGGACTCGAATTACCCCTTTGGCAGGGTTGTTGGAGTCCTTTGCATTGGGCATGCAGGACTGGCAACGCCGAGATTGTCGAGGCGTTGATAGCAAAGGGATTCAAGAGCAGAAGTGTCGCTATGGCTACGGCGCAAGGGGAGTGGACACCCCTGGCAATCGCGATATACCATAGCCATAAGGGCATGCTAGCAGAATTGTCCGCCTCTAGTCAAGCTGCGCTCAGCAACGGAGCCAAGGTCGATTTGAGCATCGGAAAGCCAAATGATGGGGTTTGGTGCAGTGGTTGTTTTCATGTGAGTTGATTTGATACTTAGGTCTGATGTGCAACTTACAGGACACAGGATATCTATGGACCACGCTTCAAGTGTCGTACCTGTTTTGACTTTGACTACTGTTTCATGTGTAAGTCTGTGCTAGAGCATCTGCATAAAAGCCATGGCTGGGAAATTTTATAATATTTCGATCCGTAATCTAGAGTAGATGAGTCAACACCCACTTAAGAGAAGAATCTAAGATATCTTTCTCCGCAAAGCGTCCTCGTACAATGCGCACGATCGTTGAGACACTTCCATCGTCTCAGCTTTGAAGCACTACAGCCTATAAGATTTAGCACTTTTTGAGTGTAATGATTTATTGATCTACTGTAAAAACTTATCGGAGCATTATGCTGTGCGCTCGACTTTGACGCGGTTGTACCGACGCATGCAGGAGACTGTGGTTGGCGGTTAATCCTCATTGCTGTAGTGAGAAGCCATCGAATGACAAGCACGTGACTCGAATGGTAACGCTCCAACCACAAATCATGCACAAAAAGCTGAGATTCTCATGAAGTGCCTTGGATTCCATTTTATACAACCCTTCCTCTATCAGGCCTCACAATTTAGGCCAGTACCAAGTTGTACCTGTTATCAACGTGTACCTCTCAGAGGAAGTGAGTAGAGATTAGAGGGCATCACAGTAATGCTCCAGCGTAACGACCGCTAATAAACGATTGTGTCGTACCTGTTTGGCTTGCATGCCTCAGTAGCCAGAACTGGGTCTGACAAACTCTACGCAAACCCTACGATCAGGTAAATCCTTAGCGTCCAAACAGATCGAATTTCTTTGCGATAATTGCCCTCTTCGCAGGCATCCTCTTGGTAGAGCGGCACAACGTGGTACGTGGCAAGTTCTAAGCAGTTAAGAGTAGGTATTTAGCGCCTAGAACCCTGCGAATTTTGGCGTTTGTCTGCGAGCGATTAGCACCTTGAATTTTGTCATCACTTAGGGTCTGGGTTAGCAATAAGCGCCTGGAACTTGCTCGCCCTGCATCGTAATGAATACGCCAGCAAGATGCAGTAGAGAAATTCAAGTAAGTTGGGCAGGGAGCTTGAAGACAGTGACCTTGACTTGACCAATTAGGTCTAATCAAGTCAAGACTTTAAGCGCCCTGATTTGCTAAATAGCGCGAATAAGCTGCGCAATCCTTTTGTCCAATAGCGCAGCAAACCTATGTAGGTATGCTGACGCGCGCTTCGAGCAATAATAAAGAGCCACTAAACGTATCCCACGTTACAAGTGGGGAAATAATCACAATGCCTCGTAATCACTATTTACGGACGGGCGCTTAAAGCTCAACACTTAAGTTAAGCTAATAAGCTTTTTTATTTGCTAGGCTTGATGATACCCCTTTTAACGCGCAAGTACAAGAACACAGCATCTGCACCAAAAGGCGTAGAAGAGACAATCAACAATTCTTCTTTTACTACACTATTACCTAAGCTGTATATCAGACTGCTTCTTGTTTCTATTATGCTTAGTGCTCCTTTCAACAAAATATATCGAAAAACTTGGTCCTAAATATGCCAAAATCTGGAGTGTCAAGCGGTGCAAATTGCCCAATGCGCAAGAATGGTGGCTGCCGAAACAACAATGTATTAGGTTACTGTACTGCCCATCAGACTCTGTGCGAGTTTCACAATCAACTTCATTTGAAAACCAAGGATTGCCCTTGTTGCGAGGTAAGTTTCCCTTGCCAACCAATATAAAGAAGCGATTCGAATAGCAAGTTACAATCTGCTAGACCTAACACAGCCTAGCGTGAGAATTATACCCCTAGATCCTAGAATTTATATCTAATCTTATAGTAATAACTTTATAAGAGCTATAAATTGCTTTCTGTCTAAAAGCTTTATAAAGAGAATTAGATAATTACCTTTTATATACCTCTATACTTATTATATATCCTTCAGCTACTTAATATAGGTTATTTTACTACCCTATAGTAAGTTTATAGTAGCAAGATTAATAGCTTAGTATTAGACTATATTAGTAGAATTAATAATTTAACTTTTATTAATAAAATCTACTACCTAATAGTATACTCTACTAAAATAGCGTACTTTGTTAATATAAAAACTATACAAGTAGGCTACCTAAGCAAGTAGGCTACTCTTATTAGCTATTAGGCCTACTAACTATAATTACTTAAAAATACAATATTGTATTACAACCTATTGTAGATATTATTAATTGCTAACGTCTACTATATCTATCTTATATATACGCAAGTTATGCCTAGTCTCTCTACAGCACTTATAGTAACTTTTACCCCTCTTACCTGTATCTATTTAAGCCCTACTGTTGTAACTCTCTGCTTTAATCTACGCCCTAATGCTATATTAGGCTACTAAACCTTCTATCTCTTTAAAAGGTCTCTACTTTTCTATATCCGCTTTCTTTTGCGCGATTTACGCTTAGTAGTAGCCTTGTTAGACGCTTTAAGGTATAGCACTTAGGCTACTAATAACATCTACCTATACAGTAGTATTACAGTGCCTCTCTATAGCTAATTAATAATCTTAATTATTAGAGTTAGTAATAATTCTTAGTACCTTTAAATACGATTACAAAGTAGTGTTAATAAAGCCTATATATTATTAGCATTAGTAGGAGTCTTAGGGTTCTATTAGGGTTCTACTAGAGAGGTAGTAATAACGTGCAAGGCTTTATATTAAGCTTTATTAGCACTACTAATAGGTTACTAGGTACTAAGCTATTTACTTAAAAGCTTAAGAGGATATTTGCCTTTAAAAGTGCTTTCTTTAATACCTTCCTAAGGGTTACAATAAAGGATTTCTTATTAATCTAGCTAATATAGTTAAGTACTAAGACTCTAATCTCTTTATTGTATACCTATTTTAAGGGGGCAAAATAACTTATATTAAGTAGTTAACGCTATCTACTACCAGATAGCGCACCCTACCGGAATAGCGCACCTTGCCAAGACCCCACCTCTTTTAACTACTACCAACAATGTCGAAACAAATTAATCTTGAATTGCTTCCTTGTAAAGAGAGAATTGAGCTTGCTATTAAAGCTATAAAATCTAACGCGAACCTAAGCTAGCAACACACTACTACTATCTACAACGTGCCTGAAAGTACCCTTTAAAGGCAACGCGCTAAACCAGCTTCTTAACGCGTTATCTACCCTAACTACTCTAAGCTTACAAAGCAAGAAGAGGAGGTGCTTATTTAATACATAAGGAAGCTTAACGCGCGAAGATTTGCCCCTACGCTTGCCTACGTGCAAGAGATAGCTAATCAACTGCTTGCTGCTCGCGGTAGAGACAGGGTTGGAGAAAACTGGGTCTACAGGTTTATCTAGCGGAAATCTAGAATTAAGTCTTAGGTTTTAAGACTAAGGGATTACTAGAGAGTCTTGTGCAGCAATATAGCAATTATCAGTCCCTAGTTCAACCTTATACGCAATATCAAAGCTAAGTACAGTATCCTAGACTAAGATACCTACAACTTTAACAAGACAGGCTTCTAAATAGGCGTTAGAGGGTCAGTCAAGGTAGTAACTACGTCTAAGAGACGTTGTGCACTACTTAGCGTCCAGCCTAGCGATTGTAAGTGGATAACTCTGATTGCTTGTATCAATGCAATAGGCTAGTCTATCCTACCCTTCTTTATCCTCAAAGCAAAGCACTACGACAAGGCCTAGTACGTTAACAACCTAAAAGACTAGAGAATTAGGGTTAGCAAGAATAGCTAGACTATAAATAAGCTTAGTCTTACCTAGCTTAAGCACTTTATCTACTATATAGAGGCTGCTACTGTAGGAAGCTATTAGCTACTAATTATTAACAGCTATAAGAGCTATAAGTTGCTTAAATTCTAGAATCTTTATAAGGAAAGCAAGATTATTGCCCTCTGTATGCCTCTACACGCCTCTTACATCCTGCAGCCACTTAACATTAGGTGTTTTGCCCTGCTAAAATAGGTGTACAAGAAGGAAATTAAAAGCTTAGTAGACAGTTATATTACCTATATAGATAAAAAAGCCTTCTTAGCAACGTTTTAACTAGTGTACAATAAGGCAATTTTAAAGAGTAACATCTTATTAAGCTTTAGAGCAACTAGCCTAGTTCTACTTAACCTAGAGGTAGTGCTGTTAAGGCTTAAAGTTAAGCCTCGTACGCTAACGCTGCCTCTACTAGGGCCTACTAACTAGCAGCCTATAACACTAACTAATGTAATTAAAATTAACAGCTAAACAACGCTAATTGTTAAGAGGATAAGGGAATATAAGAGTTCCTCTCCTAACTTAATTATTAAGATAGTTCTATAAGTTAAAAGGGGGTTTGCAAAGAGGGAGTATTTGCACACGCTACTTAAGGCAAGGGTAGCTAAGCTTAAGCAGGCAAATAAGGCTGCTTCTAAGCGTAAGAAGCGCAAAAAGAAGCAGATTCAGGAAGGTAGGACTCTCTCGCAGGTAGAGGCAGAGGAGTTACTTAGAAAGAAAGACGCTAAGGCTAAGGCTGAGGGAGAAGGTACGCAGGTAGGTAGCAGCAGCAAAGCTAAACGTTGCTGTAAGACGTGCGGCAAGACAGGGCACAACAAGCGCACCTACTTAAAAGATATAGCAGAGATAGAGGATTAATTTAAGCTATTACACGTCTAAATTACTTGTTATAGTGTTGTACTATTAAGGTGCAAAGGTAAATCTGTAATAAAGTGAACTATTCTAGTAGGGTATACTATCTAGTAGTAGATAGTGTTATAAGATATAAGATAAGTATATAGGTATACACAAGGTAATTATCTTACTCTCCTTACAAAGATCCTAAAAGGTAAGTAACTTGTAGCTCTTATAGCTATTAAGTATTAGCAGCACGTAGCTACCTACTCTCTAGCCCTAAATCTACTTAAGAAAGCGCCTTAGCTAGGCTACTCTATTATTTTTTGTAGTCTAACTATTATTACTAACCCTAATATACTATTAGGGCTTTAGATTAGAGTACTAAGACTTACTTTAGTTCTTTGCTTTAAATATAAGACAGAGCGTAATTGCCTAGCCTATTACGTTAATTATAGTAATTAACGTTACCTATTTACAGTCTCTCTACTAGACTCTAATAGGCTAAGTGCGTCTCTCTAATGCAGTAACTACTTTAACGCGATTTCTAATGCCTATAGTAAAGCTAGTCTTGTTAAAGTTATACGTATCTTTATCCTAGATACTGTACTTATTCTTAATATTCTGTATTAGGTTAAACTAGGGCCTAATAATAGCTAGGTTGCTGCAGAGGACTTTTCTAGCAATCTCTCTATTAAGTTATTTGCAATTAGAGTCTAGGCTTGCGTTTAATAAAGTTTAAGGCCTACTATAGGCTAACAGGATCTGTAGTATATATAGTATATAGTTAATTAGCTATATCTTTAATCTAATAAAGTATTAGCCTATATTCTTACTAGTTAAGCTTCCTTATATACTTTATAAGGGTCTACTCTTCTATCTTTGTAAGGTTTAATTATTTAGAGTAGGTATTATAAATTAACTATATTCTAGCAAGTTAGTACTAGAGGGTTGTCTCTAGCACTTTATAGACTATAGTAGCGTATTACACGCTTAATTCCTAATAGTGTTTAAGTACTTAAAATATAAGCCTAATCCTTTCTTCTTTTATAATAAATCTAAGGTCTTGTTTTTAATCTATTAAGGTTTAAAAACTAGTAAGCCTAATAGCTTATTAGGGTATGCTACTTACCTAGGTACGCTACCTGTATAGGTTGCATGTTAATTTATAAATCTCTTTTTAGCCCTAAAAAGCTCTCTAAAGTTCTTAATATTATTATTACTATAACTAGTATATAAAAGCAAGATTATAAGAGCAACTAAAGTATTATTTTAGATAGAATTAAAGCTAGAAGATCTATTCTCTAGCAAGTTATTACTAAATTATTACTTAAATATTAAACTAAGTGTTTAACTACTATTCTTCCTATACCTTTATAGACAAGTTATAACAAACTAAAGGATAATATCTACTACTTTTACGCAAAAATAAATAATATAAGTGTATAGCGAGTTAGAAAGCTAAGCAAGTAAGACACCCTAATAAGCTATTAGGCCTACTACCTACAATTGCTTAATACTACAATATTGTATTGCAACCTGTAGTAGATATTATTAATCGCTAAAGTCTACTATATCTTTATTATATATACATAAGTTGTGCCTAGTCTTATTACAGCACTTATAGTGCCTTTTACCCCTCTTACCTACACCTATTTAATCTCTACCCTTATACATCTCCCTCTTAACCTGCGCCCTAATATTATATTAGGTAATTAAGTCCTCTGCCTCTTCCTTTAATAGGTCTCTACTCTTCTAGATATGCTTTCTTTTCTGCAATTTGCGCTTAGAAGCAGCCTTATTTAACGCTTCAAGCTGCAGCACTTAGGCTGCTAATAACGTCTGCCTATGCAGCAGTATTGCAGTGCCTCTCTGCAGCTAATCAACAATCTCTACTATTAGAGTTAGTGATGATCCTTAGTGCCTTTAAATACGATCGCGAAGCAGCGTTAATTAAGCCTCTATCTTATTAGCGTTAGTAGGTGTCTTAGGGTTCTATTAGGGCTCTACTAAGAGAGGTAGTAATAGCGTGCAAGGCTTCACGTCAAGCTTTAATAGCACTACTAATAGGTTACTAGGCACTAAGCTAGTTGCTCTGAAGCTTAAGAGGATATTTGCCTTTAAAAACGCCTTATTAAATACCTTTGCAAAGGTCGCAATAAAGGCTTTTTTATTAATCTAGCTAATATAGTCTAGCGCTAAGACTCTAATCTCCTTGCTGTACGCCTGCTTTAAGGGGGCAAAACAACCTATATTAAGTAGCTGCAGGATGTAAGATGAGTGCGCAGGCATGCATAAGGTAATTATCTTATTCTCCTTGCAGAGATCCTAGAAGGCAAGCGACTTGTAGCTCTCGTAGCCGTTAATTATCAGCAGCACATGGCTACCCACCCTTTAGTCCTTGATCTGCTTAACAAAGTGCCTTAGCTAGGCTACTCTAATGTCGTTAGTAGTTAAGCTATTGTTGCTAACCCTAATGCGCTATTAGGGCTTTAAATCTGGGTACCAGGACTTATTGTGGGTCTTTGCTTTAAAGATAAAGTAGGGCGCAATTGCCTAGCCCATCGCGTTAATTGCAGCAATTAAAGTCACCTACTTACGGTCTCCCTGCTGGACCCTAATAGGCTTAGAGCGTCTCTCTAATGCAGTGACTACTTTAACGCAGTTTCCAATGCCTATAGTGAAGCCTGTCTCGTCAAAGTTGTAGGTATCTTCGTCCTAGATGCTATACTTGGCTTTAACATTCTATACTAGGTCAAACTAGGGCCTAATAACTCTTTAGTCGCTACAGAGGACTCTCTAGCAATCCCTCTGTTAAGTTATACGCGATTAGAGTCTAGGCTCGCGTTTAACGAAGTTTAAAGCCTATCAGGGGCTAACAGGGTCTATATCGCGTGCAGCACGCAGTTAATTAGCTATATCTTTAACCTAACAAAGTGTTAGGGCATGCCCTTGCGCGTTAAGCTTCTTTATATACTGTATAAGCGTCTGCTCTTCTGCCTTAGTCAAAGCTGATAACTTAGGGTAGGTATCGCGTGTTAACCGCGTTCCAGCGCGTCGGTCTTGGAGAGTTAATCTTGGCACGTTATAGACAATAGCAGCGCGTTGCTCGCTTAGTTCTTGTAGTTTTTTTATTGCTTAGAGTGCAAGCTTAATTCTCTCTTCTTTTAAAAGCAATTCAAGGTCTGGTTGTTGATCTATTAAGGTTTAAAGGTTGGTAGGCCCAATAGCTTGTTAGGGTAGCCGACTCGCTTAGCTGGCCGACTCGCTATACACTTATGTTAATGCAATTGCCTAGCCTATTGCGTTAATTGTAGTTATTAATATTACCTACTTATAGTCTCTTTACTAGACCTTAATAGGCTTAGAGCGTCTCTCTAATATAGTAACTACTTTAACGCAGTTTCTAATGCCTATAGTAAAGCTAGTCTCGTTAAAGTTATAGGTATCTTTATCCTAGAAACTGTACTTAGCTTTAATATTCTATACTAGGTTAAACTAGGGCCTAATAACGTCTAGATTACTATAGAGGACTATCTAGCAATCTCTTTATTAAGTTTTACGTAATTAGAGTCTAGGCTTGCGTTTAATAAAGTTTAAAGCCTATTAGAGGCTTACAAGATCTGTATTACGCGTAGTATATAATTAATTAGCTACATCTTTAACCTAATAAAGTTTTAGGGTAAGCCCTTACGTATTAAGCTTCTTTATGTACTATATAATTATGTACTCTTCTGCCTTAGTTAAAGCTAATAAATTAGAGTAGGTATTATATATTAAATACTTCTTAGCGCGTTAGTAATAAAGAGTTAATTTTAGCATGTTGTAGACTACAGCAGCACGCTTTATGCTAAGAATCTAAGGTTCCTTTGTTACTTAGAGTGCAAGCATAATCCTATCTTTTTTTAGAAGCGATTTTAGATTAGGTAGTTAATCTATTATAATTTTAGAGTTAGTAGGCCTAAGAGCTTACTAGGGTGTCTAACTTGCTTAGCTTTCTAACTTGCTATACACTTACGTTGATTCTGTTTATTTAGAAGATTATTAAATTACTAACAACAGCGTTTAATTAAGCTGGCTAGGGTACCTTTTAGCTAGGGGTATTTTTTAGCTACCTACCTGATGCGTCTATATAGTTTTTAAAGCTCTATTATACTATAACTACTTACTTAAAATAGATAACCGTGAAACTACTATACAAAGCGCTATTAAGGACGTTAATTCTAGTGTTTTTACAAGCTAGCAAAAGGCAGCTTCAGCCTAGAGCGTTCCCTGCACCTTACTACAGGCACGACTTACTAGTTACGTAACCTACACAATAGCTTACTAATACTAGTTGTAATTAATTCTAGAGCAAGAGGACTTTATAGTAGACTAGATTATTAAGCAGGACTTATATGCTTAGCCTCCTTTATAGGCTTTTATACAAGAGATAGTAACTTAAATACTCTACTAAAATCACGATTTTACTATATATAGTAACGCGTAGATATCTTAGTTTCTTTTACAGCAACTACGTGTTACTTCTATTGTTAGTTAGTTAATTAAGGCCCTATAGGTATAGGTAGCTAGTCCTAAGGTTATACAAGCGTTCTTAGAGTTTTTTAAACGTACTTAAATTAAGCTAGGTATATACTATAAGAATATATAGAATATATATAAGACTAGGGTTATACTTAGAGTAGGTGTTAACTTATAAGTGCTTACAAGCTTAAGGAAGAAGAAGGCTTACGTAGAGTCTCTAGAGAATTATAAGTAGGTCTTAATTTTTAAGGTAATCTTAGCAGCTAGCTAGAACCTATAAGCCCTAGTTATTTGTAAGGGAAAGTCGCTATAGACTATATAGTTTCTAGCTTAAAACATATCTAATTAGCTCTATCTAGCGTTAGAGAATAGGTAGACTTTAAATTAGATTAGATTTAAATAGCTACAGTAGATTTTTCTACTAAATACTTTACTATTAACTAATTATTATTAACTCCTCTTTCTTAATAGCTATATCTCCTATACCCTAGTTAACTTATATATATTTGTAAGCAATTTTAAGTGCACCTTTTATACCTCCTACCTTACGTCTTACACCTGTTATAGCCTCTTAATCTAGCTCTATTTTCTGTTGTAAAGTTATATTATTAAGGTAAGATCTATACTTTCTCTGCCCTTAATAATACTACTCCTATTAAGAAGGAGCGCTTTGTTAAATTATATAACAAGGCAAGGGAAGTAGGCCTATTAGAGCAAGTTATCTAGGCTAGCTAGAGAGCTGCTAGCCTCTGTCTGTTTAATATAGGCAAAGTACTATTATTATCTTAAATACTTAGCTAGCTAAGTGCTCTACTAAAACTAAGATCTTAAGATATATTAAATACCTTTTAAGTATATTAATAAGCTTATAGGTATTATATAAGGCACAGCAAATACTCTAAAAGTTAGAGACTCTCTTAACAGGTACCTAGCTTATTCTTAGCAAGGTAGGCAAGGTAATAGAGAGTAAATATGTAGATTACTGCTCTAGAGTTAGATAATAAACAACTCTAGCATTGAATTAGTTAAGTTAACAACTCTAGCATTGAATTAGTTAAGTTAACAAAAAAAGCTAGATAAAGAAGAGAGTTAAAGTTAACTAAAATAAGCGCTTTGCTAATATTAAAGTTATTAAGGCTGCTATTAACCTAGCAGCTGCTATAGCTGCTAAATCTGCTAATAAAAGCCCTATAAAAACAGTAATTGCCTATATAGTTAAAGAAGTAGCTACTACACTTCAGTCTATATATAATTAATAGCAAATTTAAAAGCTATTAGGGGCAAAATTCAACACTAAAAACTGTATAGACGCGTTAGGTAGGTAGCTGAAAATTACACCTAGCTAAAAAGTACCCTAGCTAGCTTATTATAAAATTGCTTAAATTAGGGATTTATTGTATAATACTATTACTATTTGAATAGCACTGCATAAGCAAATTCTATTAGCTAGTAGTTAAAGATTCTAAGTTGTTACTTTAAAAGTAACGAAGACGGCTTATAGAAAATCCAGAATAAATAGTTAGACAAAACTCTACTACTCTTAAAGGAACTTTAATTAAAGACGTGCGTAAGTTAATTATAGTATAGATAATAATAAAGGAAGTAATTGCTAAGTAATAATATACTATAGGTTGTTATATTACGCGATCTATAAGACATTAGACCTTTATCTACTTATATGCTAAAGCGCTTAATAGTTGTCTAACATTTGTAAGGCTCCCTATAGAAGTACAGCTAAAATCTTCGAGTAGCACAAGAGTGTTAGCTTTAGAACATGCTCCGCACATAAACATTATAGCAAAGATAATAGGTAGCAATAGCAACGAGCAGGGTAATCTTAAGTAAGTCAGGGTCCAATTGCAGTCTGCTATGCTAGGCGTTTACTACTCTCTTAATAGCGCGCCTGGATCGTTTCGAGATCCTTGTAGTATTAATTGTAGAGCGTTTATTTGATAATAATTAAAGCTTTTCTATATCCAGAGCATTTAAATTTTGTCGAGGACACGAGGTCCTAACGATTATATGATATGGGTATTCTGATTGGGATGACTCGTGCTCTGCTTTCTATTCACAAGAACGACATGTTTGTATAGGGATACGCGGTCTGTGCCCTTCCAAACTCTGCGGTCCCCAGAGCTCGATTCCCAGCGGATTTACATTGCTGGAATTGTCGCCACCAAAGTTGGACCGATCAGGAGGCTCACAACCCAGAGCCCCCAGAGATTGTATGATCTCTTGTCGCTAGGAATATCTTTCAAGGTCAAGAGCCTTCCACAGACCGTTATTCCGATGGAACATGGCCCAAGGAAACCCCACCAAGGTAACGCCCAGAAGAGCGGCACCACGAACGACCATGTCAGCATTGGCAAGATTACTGTCCAGCGCCCGATCTTATCACCGAAAAGGACTGGGATTGTCGACCGTTCCCGCTCTTTATCGCCCTCTTGATCTCGAAGGTCCTGGATCTGGATAGTTGTGAACAGTATACCGCAGATCATGCAATGCCACTGCACTGCCGATGTGTTCATCGAGAATGACTCTCTGGCATAGGCAACGGTTGTCCCACCGAACACGAATGTTACGGCGCCGCAAGCATTGAGTAGGTTGCGGAAGACTAAGTGGTCTGCGCCGTCCAAAACATTGTACAGATAACCCATTGCCAGGAGTGCCACTGTAGAAGGGAGTGCTCCAAGATAAAAGCCAGAGACGGGTGCAACGAAGTGGAGAGCCTTCCAGAGCAACGTCGCTCTATCAGGGCTGAGTCGGCCCGCAGGGACAGGCCTCCAAGGCTTGTTGATTGCATCTTCAGACACCGAAGATGGACGGCGTTGGTTGCCAACACAAGCAACCAAGAGGTTTACCCATACCCAAAATACGACAACCCATACACGGGAAAGAGCGTACAGCAAGCTGGGTGTGCGAGTCGGAACTGCGTTGAGGATGGGACCAGCGATGAAATTGAACAACCCGGCGGACGCCATTGGCAACATGAACGACTTATGATCGCTGACTGTGAACAACCACAGCGTGTGGCTATGATACCCAAGCTCTTGCACGGACGAGGCGCATCTTTGCTGGAAACGGCGCAAGGTCCTCTATAAGGGTCATGTCAACAAAACGCTCAAGAGGGTCTTTGAAGCGTTTGACGGACTTACCGACATAATGATTTTGCTATTTCGAGCTGGAGCTCTTTGGCGTTACGCTCAAGACTGCTTCTACTACGACTCTTTATAGTCGTGCTGCGCCTTGTTCACTTCGTAAGATTCAGGCCCACAGCAAGAGGGCCTTATTGGAGATCCAATAGGAACCCTCCTTGGGTCTATCGTGATACGGATTCCGCCAATGATAAAGGCTATCGTGGACCTGCCAGATCCGTCCCAGCGCTATGCCGAAGGACTTTAACCGGTAATCTATATGTCACTATTTACGTTCTATACTCTGCTTTTTATACTTGTTCTTAGCCAAGAGGTAGGCTAGCAAACAGGTAGAGATAATGTAGGTGTGACGCAGTATTGTGAGATTACTTGGTGTTATGTTTTTGGTGTTGTTCTAGTTTAGTATTAGCGCCGCAGCCTAGTAAGGCGCGCATAACTTGCGCTTCACACACACAATGTAGACAATAAGTATTATTGTACCTAACCGACAGAAAAGCTCCATTCCCACTGGGATTGGAGTGAACACGGCAGCGATGCGCTAAGCCTGAATAGGAAATCCATGGTGGGAATAGAACAAAGATAGAGGTGGGAATGGAATAGGCCCGAAACCTCGCCAACATCTTATATCCCCCGCCCCCTTTTCCTGCCAAAGGGCACTATCCTCTGGACAGCGACTGTTATTTCTCTACCTCTCGCACAGCGATTGCACTGCGTTGATTTAATGGGGCCGTGATAGCTGCTGCTCCCGCTCCAGCCCAGGGCGCCGTTGCCCTTCTTGGCACATGCGACCCCAACTAACAAGCGGCGCCAGCTAGCCATCTACTGTCCTACGTAGCAGACTATAAGGTACTGGTCTGCAAGGAGCACGGTAGAGTGCGGAATTAGAACAGTCACCTGCGAGACCACTACTATAACAGAGTTGAGAGGCAAAAACAGGCTTAGATTTAGGAACCTAACCTATATTTTTTTTTAGCTTATTTGATAAAGCATAGTTTTCTGAGCAGAATAGTAGTACTAGCTAAGTATAGGGTAGTGTAGTTATTATACTGTATACTGTTAAAGTTAAGGGCCTTAAGGTTAACCCTAGATACGCACTAACCTAATTCGTAATTAATGCCTATTCTGCTTCTGCAGCTGCAACACAGAGAATTATTTTCTGCAATAAAGGCAATAGGCTTGTATAAGTTATGCACATCGCACAGAGGTATTACACAGCAAATTTCAGTACTATTACTGTTAGGTAAGGCGTAGGTAGGTAACCCTAAGTCCTTAGCCACGCTAACCTAATTTGTAATTAATGCCTATTCTGCTTCTGCAGCTGTAATATAGAGAATTATTTTCTGCAATAAAGGCAATAGGCTTGTATAAGTTATACGCATCGCGTAGAGGTATTACACAGCAAATTTTAGTACTATTACTATTAGGTAAGGCGCAGGCAGGTAACTCTAAGTCCTTAGCTACGCTAACCTAATTTGTAATTAATGCCTATTCTGCTTCTGCAGCTACAATACAGAGAATTATTTTCTGCAAAAAAGGCAGTAGGCTTATATAAGTTATACGCATCGCGTAGAGGTATTACACAGCAAATTTTAGTACTATTACTATTAGGTAAGGTATAGGCAGGTAACTCTAAGTCCTTAGCTACGCTAACCTAATTTGTAATTAATGCCTATTCTGCTTCTATAGCTGCAATATAGAGAATTATTTTCTGCAATAAAGGCAATAGGCTTATATAAGTTATACACATCACACAGAGGTATTACACAGCAAATTTCAGTACTATTACTATTAGGTAAGGCGCAGGCAGGTAACCCTAAGTCCTTAGCTACGCTAACCTAATTTGTAATTAATACCTATTCTGCTTCTGTAGCTATAATATAGAGAATTATTTTCTATAAAAAAGGTAGTAGGCTTATATAAGTTATGCGCATCGCGCAGAGGTATTATACAGTAAATTTTAGTACTATTATTATTAGGTAAGGTATAGGTAGGTAACCCTAAGGTAATTCTTATATACAATAATAGTATATAAATAGGTATCGTAATTACAAAGCAAGCGAATATAAGCTAGTTATTAAAAAGACATAGAATTAAACTTTTAAGGGTGCTTAAGATGCTATAGAACGTATAGTAGTAAGTAGCTATAACTATATAGCTAGTAAGTTTAACCTACTAACTAGATATGCTTCTGCTGCTTTAACGGGACCTACTGCCACATAATCCAGCTAGTTGTTCCCTCTACTTTCTAGGCTTCTAAAGGGCAGGCCTCTTAGCTAGCTTAAGCCTAGACTGAGTAGCAGCCTTAAAGTTACCCTCCTACTTATTAATAAACTTTCTCTTATAGCGTAAGTCGTATGCACACTACTAGGCCGTTTTAATATCCTTAACTATAAGAGTTTGTCAACTAGTATTAATAGTAACGTTTAAGGCTGCTAAGTTTATTAGATATTACTTGTCTATTATAGTCTATTATAGATATAAACTTACTATAAAATTAGTTCTGCACTATCTACTTACAGGCAAACCTAAGTGCATTAAGCGCTTTAATCTAAATACGCTACTTATTACTATCTAGCGTTAGGATATTAAGCATAACGTCCCTTACAAGCCGCGTAAATAGTATCTATTGCAGAATTGCACCCTTAGCAATGCTGTCTTTCTGTTAGTGCTTAATCTTATGCAAAGCGGTTTCTATATAAATTAGTGTATACTCTAGAAACTATAATAGACTATAATAGACACTTACTGCCTAGCTTGCACCTCTTAATATTACTGCGTAGATCCCTGCCTAGAGACAGTAGCTTTGCTAGGAGAGGAGCTATAGGGATCTTCTAATAGGGCCTTTTCTTAGCCTTCTTAACGCAGTCCTAAGAGACCTTTTTAGTACTTAACTTCTTTGCAGGGGCCGTCTTATTACGAGGTCTAGGCTTAGTACTAAGAAGAGGGAGTTTAAAGTCTAATTCTAGTTCTAGAGAAGACAAGAGAACATATTATAGCAAATTAGTGCGGCTAGGGACAGTTTTCTAGGGGATTAGCCTATATATAGTAGAAGGGCCCTCCTTATTATCCTAGGAGGTTAGTATAACATCTATTACACGTCTATTACAATCCCTTACTTCTATAGATAGTTCTAACTTATTAGTATCCCTAGTAGGCTATACTAGAAGTTTATCTTAGGGAAGGAACTAGATAGGAAGAGGTTTATTTTTATTACGGGGATTAGCAGTAAAGGCTATAATAGTAGTAGATTAGTCTTTACTAAAGAGTACTATAAACAGTTAGTATACTGTCTATTACAGTCTATTACATATAGTTACATGTGCAGGCAGATTTAGAGAAACTAGACGCTAAATTATTAGTCTATTAGAGGAGCTGAGGCTGCTAGGCTATAGTTAATAGTAAATTATTATTATAGGCAAAAATATTAGGGTAAAAGAGCTAAGTTTAGAAAGTAGAGGATTAGTAGGGATAGGGATAGAGTAAAAGTAAGGGTCTGTATATATATATAGTTATATAAAGCGCTAGGGACCTACTATCTATAACCTTTCACTCCTACCCTTCCTACTACTTATCTACCCTAACCCTAAATATATATTTTACATAACGTATAGACTACCTACTTATCTCTTATATAGTAAGTAATATCTATTACACGAAACTAATATCTATTACGTGGTATTTAGTGTCTATTACGCACTTACTCCTACTGTAATAGATAGAGTAATAAAAGTTACTAACTTTCTACAGCTCTACAGGCTAATAGCTATAGCTAATAGTAATAATAAGGGTAATAAGGATAAAGGGAATATCTCTAGACGCCCTAAAGCCCTTAGCTATAATAATTAATTCAGCCTATACACAACACTTCAGCATACATACAAGTTAGATGTTTAGCCTAAAAAGGTGTACAGTAAAAACCTAAGTATAGAGAGATCTAGGAAGTAGATAAGCTTGCTTTACAGCGTCTATAAAGAAGTTGCTAAGGCTAAACAAGCTAACAGCACTGTAAGTATATTCGTACTCTACTAAAGTAGTAGACTAATAAGACTAAGGCCCTTTCCTGCGCAAAGTCTAATATTATTAAAGATAAGACTGTTAGCGCACTACACTACAACTCTACAATAACCTTAAAGATTAACTAGTCCTAGATTAAAAGTAACCTTAAAATCTAGGTAGTAAATGTAGTATAGGCTAAACAGTAAGATACACTTATAATAGACAGTAATAGACAGCTAATACAATATAGTGTGTATAAGAGAAAGACAGCTACCTAGCAGTTCTAAGATTACAACCTACTAGACAGTATTAACCTTAGGCCTATAGACACTTTCTACAAGCTAATAGAACAGTACTACGACTAGAACACACCTAAGTAGATGCCTCCTAAGGCCCTAACTTAGGGCGCTAAGGCCTAGATCCTGCTTAATAAAGGCGTGCAAAAGGCTAAGGCTAGTTTTAAGCCTGTAGAGGGCCTAGACGTTAAAGGTAAGGAAAATATAATAGACCTGTAATAGATAGCGCTAACCTAAATAGTAAATATAGACAATATTAGCAAGCACAAAATAAGTAACGTTAAGAAAGAATGTAAGTATATTTAGTAGGTTATAACAAAGAAATTCTATACAGAGGCATTTGCCTGCTTTACTACTAAGTAGTTTAAGCTTAAAGGAGACAGTAAGGAGAATAACTAGACGTAATATATTACTAATATTATAGATAATATAGTATTTATAGTAAGTATAGATAAGTATTACTAGCTTTATACTAATACTTACAGCGCTATCTTGTATTCTACTCTAATAAGGATAAGGAAACGTTTTAGGGCGACTACCTAGAACTAGATCTAGACAGGCCTAACTTCTCTAAGGAGGGGAGGGTAAGTTTAATGTTGTAATAGACTGTAATAGATAGCACTAACATTATATAGTTGTAGATACTTAAGACTGTAAGGGATAATATTAGGAGCTTTTAATTCTTAGTAGATAGCTATCCTGTACCCCCTTTTCTACTCCTCTTTACAAAGTTAGAGAGGGCAGTAATAGGCCTTCTTCTAATAGTGCAGCTTAAGCAATAGTAGTAACACTGCTAACTTAAGCTCTACAACAAGTTTAGCAATTGCTACCTCCTCCTAGGACTATACTAGTAAACAAAACACGTCTTAGTTAACTACCTGCAGAACGTCCCTTACAACTACTTTAATACAAATAATATAGCGCACTTAATAAATATAATACTTAACCTAAGGTTAGATATTATACTAGTAGATATTACCCCCTTCCTACATATTATAGAAGCGTAAACCCTAGATATAAGTACTATAATAGACAGTAATAGACATTACTAACCTAGTATAGGACAAGGTAGGTATAGATATTGTTAACAGCCCTAATCCGCTTAATTTTAACATCCCTAAATAGTAGGGTTTAGTAGATAAGCAGGGTAGCAGCCGCGTACTAGAGGACTCTGACCTAGGTGCGTAGAACATAACTAATCGCAACTTATTTAACTACGAGGTTAATAACATAGCTAAAAAGATTAAGGAGGTATACTGCCTCTCTAAGAAGCTATAGGAGGTTATAGAAGGTGCTAAGGGAGAGAATAAGGGTATAGATATAGAAATAGCTAACACTATAGATACTACTAAGTCTACTACTTAGGGGTTTCTTAGGCAGGTATCTATTAAGCTACTAGTGCAAAAATAAGGAGCCTAAGGTTACTGTAATAGATAGTAACAGATACTATTATAGTAAATATAGCAATAGAAAAGGGTAAATTTCCCTAACTCTTTTATAAGCTATCCTACAGCAAGTAGATCCTTATCTATAATCCTAGTAGCTAATACTAGAGGCTAATAACTAAGTAGTAGGGATTGCTATAATTATTCCCTAAGTAGCCTAGGAGATACACATTAGGTTTATTAGATTTTACACGTTAGTCTCTAGGTTAGGAGCCCCCTACTTATACATTTTTCTTATTATAACCTCCTCTACCTTCTCTACTAGTAGTTATTCTTATTACCTACCTAGCTTTCCTCTACTAAGGCTGCTTTACAGCCCCGCCTTAGCATGCTAGCAGGCAGGCCTAGGAA
>KZ107851.1:0-18078 GCA_002116315.1 Epicoccum nigrum
CGCATAACTTATACAAGCCTATTGCCTTTATTGCAGAAAATAATTCTCTGTGTTGCAGCTGCAGAAGCAGAATAGGCATTAATTACGAATTAGGTTAGCGTAGCTGAGGACTTAGGGTTACCTGCCTGCGCCTTACTTAACAGCAACAGTACTAAAATTTGCTGTGCAATACCTCTGCGCGATGTGCATAACTTATACAAGCCTATTGCCTTTATTGTAGAAAATAATTCTCTATATTGCAGCTGCAGAAGCAGAATAGGCATTAATTACGAATTAGGTTAGCGTAGCTAAGGACTTAGGGTTACCTGCCTGCGCCTTATCTAACAGCAACAGTACTGAAATTTGCTGTGCAATACCTCTGCGCGATGCGTATAACTTATACAAGCCTATTGCCTTTATTGTAGAAAATAATTCTCTGTATTGCAGCTGCAGAAGCAGAATAGGCATTAATTACGAATTAGGTTAGCGTAGCTAAGGACTTAGGGTTACCTGCCTACGCCTTACCTAACAGCAATAGTACTAAAATTTGCTGTGCAATACCTCTGCGCGTTGCGCATAACTTATACAAGCCTATTGCCTTTATTACAGAAAATAATTCTCTGTGTTGCAGCTGCAGAAGCAGAATAGGCATTAATTACGAATTAGGTTAGCGCGTATCTAGGGTTAACCTCAAGGCCCTTAACTTCAACAGTATACAGCACAACAACTACACTACCCTATACTTAGCTAGTACTACTATTCTGCTCAGAAAACTATGCTTTATCAAATAAGCTAAAAAAAAATATAGGTTAGGTTCCTAAATCTAAGCCTGTTTTTGCCTCTTAAATCGTAGTTGTACGTTGATAGGGTAATATACGCAGCAACACAGTGTTGTTGTACACCTCTAACGTCTAAGGTAAATTCTGTAATAGCAGTAATAGTGCTTGTCTAGTTATTAACTCCTTCTATAGTTATTAGTGTAATAGGAATATATAGTAAGTTCATCTTCTATACAGACTTCTTATTTACTAGGTAGTAGGTGCAACAACTATTATTAATTATAGCAGTAGCTAGGAAAGTAGCATTAATAACTGTATAAATTAACATTAGTTTTGTTGCAGCTAGTTAGTAGAGCAGTAAACGTTTAGACCGTACAGACTTAGGAACTTGTTGCAGAGGCCCTAGCGTACGACTTTTAGCTAGGGCTATTCTTTTCCCTCTTCCTCTAATAATAAGGTATCCTCAGCTAGTTGTACAGCTACTATCTTAGGAGTCCTTAGGGTTGACTTTGGCTTGTTTATACGAGTAGGTAACCTTAAAGGGGCCTTTTTCTTACAGTCTCGCACTATATAGCCCTTGTTGCCACACTTTAGGCAGGCTCCTATAGCTCTCCTTTCACGTAGTTCTTTATCTGTGCCCTAGTACTCTCTTCTCCTTATACGAGGCTGATAGGCGCCTACTATAGGCTGCTATTCTATTTCATTACTGTTTCTTCGTAGGTTTTCCTAGGAACTTAGGTTGTTGTACGTCTAGGTATAATAGTTATTGCTTGTAATCCTGTTTACAGCTTTTAAGTTCTCCTAGGTTACCCTAGCGCGCCGTACGAACTGTTCGTACGTCTCTAGTCTAGGGGGTTAGTATCCAGCCTAGGCCTTTAACAGCTTGCTGTTTAGGCTGTTCTTTAGGTAGTCGATCTTCTGAGCGTTGCTTGCTCTGTCCAAGGTAGCTTCTTGTAGTTTTAGGTTAAAGTTCTAAATGTAGGTGTTAAACTCGTTCTTGCCTTGTTTCGTTGTGCAGAGGTACTTAAAGGCTTTCTCCCTTACTGTTAGGTCCTTAAAGAAGTTGTTAAGGTAGGCCTAGATAGTAACTAAAAGTGGTTAAGTAGTTCTGTCTATTAAGCCTATTACTATTAGTGTGAGGGTGTTAAAGGCTTAACTAGTCGTATAAGTAATTACGTAGTTAACCTAGTCTTTCTTACTAGGGTACGCTAGTTAGTCCCTGTACAGCTTAGCCTGTACTTTTATCTTCTATTAGAGATATTGCTTATGTAATCCCTTCTTAAATACTTCTACGTTAGGAAGCCTTAGCTTTTCAGCCCTTTAGACAGTGTAATCTTAGTAGTTGCTTAAAGGGGTAGGGCTAGAGGAGAGACTTTGTCTAGTTTTTCCTAAGGCATCTATACGGGCGTTGTTAAGCATCCCCCTGAGTTTGTTTATCTAGGATTGCAACTGTTTGTACGGTTACCTTTCTTGCTTAGCTGTTATTTTATCCAGGTTGGCCTTTAGGGATCGTATTGTAGCTATTAGCTTGTCTACTAATAGGTTGCGCAACGGGTCTTGCTGTTGCTCGTACAGATGCTGCTACTGTATCTGCTGTTTGTATATTGCTTGGCTGCCTAGCAGCTAGTGTAATAATTCTCCTTCTATAGTCGTATATGTAAAGGCTTATCGCAAGGTGTTGTTTGTGATCTTTCTGCTTATGTTAAGGGTCAAAGAGGCCTGCTAACAAGTATGCATTTGTCCTAACTACAGAAGCAGAAAGATAGAGAAAAGAAAGGATACGCCTCTTCTCGTACAAGATATATCCTAGTGCTAAGCTAGAAGCTAGTCTCTTAGTGGCTTACGTGCTCGTACGTAGGATCTACTCTGTGTGTAGTCTTACATCTAGGGCCTAGCCTATAACATAATTGCTTAACTCTATTGCAGCAGTATAAGCGCGTTTAGGCACCCTAGACAGTTAAGGACTCCAGCTAACAGAAGCTTACCCTATAATAAGAGGCAGAGCTTGTAAAGTATATAGAAGGGCTTACTGCCTGTCAAATTCTACCTACTATAGAGATAATTCGAAATTTCGCCTTAGCAGTAGCCTAAGAGCTAGTCTCTAAGAGCTAGGTTACGCGCTTTATTAACAGGCACGCTATCTATCTTATCTCTTAGTACTCTACAGGAATAGATGCTAATCCTTACAATGCTAATTCCTTTGTTAAATACAAGCTCTACTTTAACTTGCTGCAGGCTAAGATTGCTAAGTACAACGTTAAAGTAGAGAATACATACAATATAGATAAGAAGGGCTTTATAATTAGCACTACTGCTAGGACTAAGCACGTATTTAGTAGGCGTATGTAGGAGAAGAAAAAGGTTAGAAAGACACTTTAAGATAGCAATCGTACCTAGGTAATACTCCTAGCGTGTGTGTGCAGTAATAGATTAGTACTTCCCCCAGGCCTCCTCTACGAGTCTGCTAACAGCACTATCTAATTAAGCTAGGTAGAGGAGATTAAGCTAGAAGTATACTCTATACTTGTTTCCTTATTGCCTACTAGCTAGACTAATAATAAGGCAGGCCTTGTAAGGATCTAGTTACAGGCAATAGTATTTGCTTTAGACTAGTACAAGTAGTAGGGAAATAGTAGGTATATTCTGTAGGTACAATAATACTTGTCGTTCCCTTTGTGCGCGCTAAGCGCAAGTTATACGCGCCACGCTAGGCAGTAGCGCTAATCCTAACTAGGGCGGCTAAATATAACAACACTAAGCGCCTTTACAATAACTCCGTTATAGGCCTTGCTTAGCTTAAACAGGTCTTTAATTACTTTACTAAGGCTAAAGCACGGAGAAAGTACTGCCTCCTAATCCTTAACAGCTACAGTAGCTACGTAACAATAGATTTCCTTAACTACTATAATAAGGACAAGATAATCCTAGCTATCCTTCCTCTCTACTTAACCTATACGCTCTAGCTACTAGATGTAGTAATATTCAAGCCTCTGTTAACTGCATACTTAAAGGAGCTTACAACGTACCTTTACAACAGCTAGGGGCTAGCAGGGATTAAGAAGGGCGACTTCTTCTACCTATTCTAGAAGGCCTAGGTAAGCACATTTACGCAGGCGTTAATACTTAGGTCGTTTAAGGTAATAGGTATAGCGCCCCTACAACCTAACGTTATCCTTTAACGATTTAAGAAGCCCTCTCCTAAGAGCTCTGATAGCAATTTAAGCTCAAATTCAGTCTATTCTAGCAAGGACTGGCTTAAAATTAAGACCTTACTACGTAAGGTAGCTAAGGATAAGGGTAGTAAGGAGCTGAGGAAGGTTAGCTGCTCGCTCTACTACATTTCTATTCAGAACTTACTGCTCTACTACGAGATAGCAGGCCTAAAAGAGGCTCTTAAGACTTAGAAGGAGCACAAGAAGAAGAGCAAGACTCTTAATTTGCAATAGAAGAAGTAGGCGTAAGGTAGAGCAGTATTCTAGTTACCTTAGAAGGTAGAGGAAGCTTGTGAGTATAAGAAGACTAAACAACAAGAGCATCGCGCAGAGGAGCTTAGAAAAGCTAAGATAGCTAAGCTTAGAAAGTCTAATAAGCTATACAATAAGAAGATTGCTAAGGAGAGGCGTGTACAGTAAGCAAGAGAGAAGGAAGAGCGTAAGCAGCTTAGGGCTTAGAAGGCTGTAGAAGAAGCTAAATGCAGGGCTTAAAAAGAGTGTAATAAGGAGATTTAGAACGCTTAAAAAGCTCTACAATTATCTTAAAGAGGCAGAAGCAGGCCTTTAAAAGCTGCAATTAGTACAGTATAATACTAAAGAAACTATAATACAAAGCTGCTAGAGTTTATAAATAACTAACTCCTAAAGCACTAAATAATTTCCTATATTAGGTATAAAGCAAATAAGTTACTATAATAATAAGCAGTATATATAAGGGGCAACTATAACACAAAGTAAAAGTACAACTAAAGCGCATAGAGGGCATAATTAAGGACACTCTTTTCCTTACTAAGGTTTTTATTAAGGCTAATATTGCTACTAGAGACTGTAGACTTGAAGGGGAGGTTCTATAACAGAGTTATTATAAAGGCGCTTAGTGTTGTTATATTTAGCCGCCCTAGTTAGGATTAGTACTACTATCTAGCGTAGCGCGTATAACCTGCGCTTAGCGCGCACAAGGGGAACAACAAGTATTATTATACCTATAGAATATACCTGCTATTTTCTCTACTACTTGTACTAGTATAAAGCAAATACTATTACCTGTAACTATATCCTTATAGTAGTAGTGTTGTAGTGTAGTATTAGCAAAAGTAAGCAACTTACCTATTAAGTAACTTACCTATAGGGTATGTTACTTAAATTTAAATATAATGCTGTAGTATAGTCCTTAGTTTTAGCTTTATATTAATAATAAGGACACTCTTTAGCAAGCTTAATTATAGAAGAATTATAATTTGCCTACTATATCGAGGCAGAGTTTACGTAGCTAGTATATATAAACAGGACAGCCATCAGCACTACATTTGCAACTCCCTACTAACGCGTAGCATTTGGGTATAGGCATTCGAATCTAGTGCAATCAGCGATCAGTTCGTCGCTATAAGAATCCAAAGAGTTAGTACAGCGTCTATAGGTAATAGAGGGCTGAAGAAAGGAGTATAAGCTGTGAGGACGTATTCCCATATATCCTAGGGTCCCGATAGTAGGGTAGTAGGCATGAGAATAGAGATCTTTGATGGGTCAAGTGCTGCCACTTTGACTCCAACAGTAGCGAGGAGAAAAATCAAGAACTTCACGGTGAAACATCAGAACTATGGAACATGGACAGAGCCTTTCTTTTGTGCATCAAAGATGTGAGACTATAGAAGCTTTGAAAGCTTACTACCCAAATATTTGCTGATCTTAGGGGTAAATGAGGTGTCGAACAGAGCACAAGGGTTTGATCAGCCAAGTATGGTATCTATGCAGGTGCAGCTGCCTAAAAAGAAGGAGTAAATACAAAAGTGGGAAGTTGGAGACGCTGCGGCTAAGATTGTACCATCGACTTTGTTTCTCTTGGCCCAAAATCTACTCTTGCACTCAAAGAAAAGCCTCAATAGACGCAAGGCAATTATCCTTACGATAATTCGTCAAGTCTGGTCATCAATATTCTTTTTAGATCTTCTGGCCTCCTTCAAGCGTCTCCTGGGGCCTTAGAGGTCGCCCGTACCATGTAGCTCGCACGTAGTCCCGGCGAAAGGGTACAAAATTCAGCATCTCAAATTTCGCTTTGAGTGGCCTGAAGAAATCTGTGATCTCCCAAATCTTACTGCCGGCTCGCCACAACAATTGATCTTCAGGTATCAAGTCATCGTCGACCCAATCGTAGGGATCGTCTTCAACTTCTGAGATCCCAATCTTGCCTTGGCCCATGCAGTCATGCCGGTAGATGACACCGAGCTCAGTATCGAGTAGAAAGGTCAGACCTTTTGTACGCTGCAACGTGAGACCCAGAGTGTGAGAGGGTATTGTTGCGTCGTGCGGATGAGGCTCGGTCGCCTCCTTGATGTCTTCGCCAACCATGTCGGCAGGAGTCGTATGCCAATCCACAAATTCGCACTGGGGAGCGATCTCGATCTCCATGTTCACGTAGGGCAGATGACGAAGGAGGTCAACCACCTTGTCAGTCTTATCAAAATTTGCCCAACCACTCGGGTTGATCTCAGCTCATCCACTTCCAGGAGGCTCAACAATATCCGTTTCGTTCATTATGTAGACACCAAGAACTGGAACGAGGCTGGATTTGGGCCGTTGCCATCAGGCGCATTTATGCATGAAGTAGGAGCCCTTAGCAACATCAGATCAGATATAGTGTGCGACTATGCGTAACAGGTCTTCTGACGAGACATTCTATTCGCTAAGACATCATCGTTACTCTTACTTTGCCCCGGTCCCCCTCCCTCCTTCCTTCTCTACACAGCTAAACTCCAATGACTGCAATCGGCATATCATAGTAATCCGAAATAATAGTTTCTTCAGCCAGCAATGCTTCTATGCGTAACGCGCCTTATTTTAGGGGTTCTGGCATCTCGTGTCGAAGTCAATTTTGCCATGCTTCTGTCCGTGCAAAAGGATAGATTTCCGTCTCTCTTCTTTTCCTGCGATCTACAGTAACTTTGCTACTATCGGCAATTTGTCCGACACTCCGTACAGCACCTTTTCACGACCGACCGCCCGCCGAACACAATGCAAGATTGAATAGCGATAACACTGGCTCGCTTTTTAATTGGTGTAGAGCACAGAAGTACAGGTTTCAATGCGAAAAGAGGGCACCTCATTTACTAAAATTGCTTTTTGCTTTGTTAGTCCAGATCCTACAAGAGGCTTTAGCGGGTGGTCGGCGGTGGAAAAGGTGCTGTAAAAACTGGCCGCTCAGTATTACCACTGCAAGACTTTGGCGCTTCAGCGCTGAAATTTTTTTTGAGGCATGTCAAAAGGGCAAATCGAGAAGGTCAACTATTGTCCTACAACGTAAAATGTTATATGAAGTTCGTGTGAGGACAGCGATAAGTCGACTTGGTGGGGTGGCCCATGCGTCCACTATGGCGCTAGGATCAGGGAGGCTTGGCGAAAAATACTAAACTTAGAGTTGCGATCCATGACATGCTCCGAATTCTCACTTTTCAATAAACTCATAGTGCCGGGAATGTCTGGCTCAGTCAAGAGACAGCAGTAAACACCGGCCTTAACTGGAGCATCAACCTAACGGACAGGCTGCAAGCAGGCCGACCGATATCACCGAAGAACATCTCAATACATTCGGCAGAGTACTGCCGTGACCGAGAGCTAGGGGCAAATGACGTGTGGCCGAGCGCCTGCGGCTAACCTGCCTGCCAGATAATGCACCACCCCCATCATCGAAAGTAGAAAAGGCACTGCCAGCCATTGACTTGGAATTTGGACGGCGCTGCGACTACAACGATTCATGCACCATCTGTACCATCAATCGGAGTCAGTTCTGGGATGTGCCGTGCCTGTTGCAATGCTAGCGTTGCGCCGAGGAACCACAGCTGTCTACACAGCGAATGAACGATGGTTGATTCCAGAATAGGGTTCATGATCTTCATAATTTCCTGCACAGACTGGCGATCATTAAGCCCGGAGAGATGGACCAAGGTCAAACCTGGTAGTCAATGCAGAGTTGTGGATAGGCACGTGGATGACACATGTCATGTGTAGCGTGCAAAATCCTGCTACTTGCCCCGTACAACTACTAGTGAGTCCCCAGAAATACCATTAGCTGGAAGGCTGCATTCCATGCAGTCACTCTCTCATTATGCATTTTCTCAAATCCACTTTGCTGGCATTAGCTGCGAGCTCGCGGGGTAGTGCAGGTCTATCTGACCTTCTGAGCGCTATTGGTCTTGGAGGTTCCATACTCAACCCTATTCTAGAAACGGTCGATTCGACACTCCAGGGCAATGGCTTGATCGACAGCACACTCGGAGCTGTTGGAGGTGTCCTTGGAGTCGATCAAACTTTCGACTACGTCGTCGTTGGCGGCGGCACAGCTGGTAACGCTATCGGAGTCAGGCTGGCTGAGGCAGGTTTCAGCGTTGCCATCATCGAAGCTGGAGGATACTACGAGATTGAGAAACCGGTTCTAGGCTCGACGCCGGCAGGAAGCTACCTGGGTATCGGTTCAAGCTCTGTGGATCAGATCGTGACGGTGGACTGGGGATTCGAAACAGAAGCACAACCGTTTCTCAATGGGCGTAAGATCCATTACGCCAGAGGCAAATGCCTTGGTGGCAGCAGTGCGTTGAACTTCATGGTCCATCACCGCGGCAGTACGGCCAGCTACCAAAAGTGGGCAGATACTGTCGACGACCAGAGCTATACCTTGGACAATTTCACCCCTTACTTCAAGCGATCGGTGACTTTCACCCCTCCAAGCGGTAGATCGCTCGACAATGTCACCACCAACTACGATTCATCCGACTTCTCCAGCTCAGGTGGCCCCGTACAAGTAGGCTACGGCCAATGGCTCACCGTTGGTGGAACATGGTTACAGAAGGCCTTTGAGACCATGGGAATCAAAGAGACAAATGGCTTCAACTCCGGTAACCTGTTGGGCTACCACTTTTCTCAGAGCACAATTCGAGCAAGCGACCAAACGCGCAGTTCATCGGCAGCTTATATCCACGCTGTCCAAGACAACTCGGCGACTTCCAAAAACCTCAAAGTGTTTACCCGGACCCAAGCCAAGCGCGTTATTTTCGACAGATCCTCCGGAAGGCCGAAAGCTACAGGCGTTGAGGTTACAGCTCTGGCCGGTTTGTCAAATTACAATATTGTGGCTCGCAAGGAAGTGATCTTATCTGCGGGTACTTTCCAATCTCCTCAGCTTCTGATGCTCTCTGGCATCGGACCTGCAGACCAACTCGCAGAGTACGGTATCTCACAAATCGTGTCAGCACCTGGTGTCGGCCAGAACATGTGGGACCACATCCTGTTCGGGCCTTCTTATTCCGTCAACTTCCCAACGGTCGGCTCTTTCATAATAAACCCAGTGGCCTTGGCCTCAGCTCTTGTCGAATACGTCGCTAGTGCTACTGGTTTTCTCACATACGCTGCAGACATTCTGGGTTGGGAAAAGCTCTCTAAGCTGTCTACATATCGCAGTAAATTCAGCTCAGAAACTCTCGATGCTTTAGATGAGTTTCCCGAAGACTGGCCTGAGGTAGAGTACATCAACGCAGACGCCTACGCTGGCGACTTCAGCTTCCCTATCTTGCAACAACCGCTTGACGGCAAAAAGTACGTTGGAATCCTTGGCGCAATGGTCGCGCCATTGTCACGCGGCAATGTCACGCTCCAGTCTTCGAATCCGTTGACCAAGCCCGCGGTCAACCCAAACTGGCTGTCCCACCCAGTCGACCGAGAAGTTGCTGTCGCTTGGTACCGCCGCATGCGCGAAGTTTTCGCAACACCTGACTACCAGTCGCAGCTCGAACAGCCTGGCTCTGAGGCTTACCCCGGTCTTGATAAAGAAAGCGACGAGGAGATCCTTGGCGTTATCCGCGAAAGTGCCATGACTGTATGGCACGCCGCCGGGACCTGCAGAATGGGCAAGAGCACAGTAAAAAATGGTGTCAAGGTTCCTGTTGACGACATGGATGTGATCGACTCCGAAGCCAAAGTCTTCGGTGTAGATGGTCTTCGTGTCGTGGATGCCAGTAGTTTCCCCATACTGCCGCCTGGCCACCCTATGAGCACTATCTACGCTCTGGCAGAGAAGATTGCCGACAATATCGTAAAGGGTTAGATTTAATTAAATTGAAATTTCATTTGTACTTAGCTTCTTGTAATATAAATAGGATATACTTTTCACAGTCGGGCAATCCTACATGGCAAACATGTATAAATATCCTTTAGCCAATGATGAGCTTAAATAGCACGAAAGGAGGTCACAGAAGCCGGCATCTAGCTGGGGGAGTATAAAGCAAAATTTGAGGCGTATGAGGCTCTTGAGGTGAGGGGCACCGCTTTGAGTTCTAAAGAACGACGATCTGACATGCTAATGAGACAGATAAGTTTACGGAGTTTCACCTCTCTAGTCCTGCATCTCTGAGGATGGATCGGTCACGTTCGAGTGCAGACAAAGATCATGGGGCAGCTTTTCCAGATAGTTCGCCGATCCGACCTCAAACCAAACGCTCCATCCCAATCGCTAATCTACTTTTCCACCTCTCGCCTTCCGCATCCTCAGGTACCCCGGCCGCATCTCCCATAGCCACCATCGCCTCTTTCTGCGTATACAATCCGCCCTCCACAAACCCCAGCTTTTTGTATAAGCTTACAACCGATTTGTTGTTCGGGTGCACAATGAGTCTGAACCGCGTCGTGAGGCGCACTGCCTGGCTTCCAGGTACCGGGGAAAGAGGACTTTGAGAGATGGACGATCCAGCCTGCACAGCCGCGAGAGTGAGTTTGGCAGCTAAGCCGCGTCCCCGGTACTCGGGAAGTACGAAAAGGCTTGTCAAATGCCACCTCTTTTCCTCCTCATCCGTGCCGGGTATGGGTTGTCCTGACATCTGGAACACCCAAGCGTCCCGCGCAACAGGCCCTACGAGTGTGAATGTACCCGCCCAAGCACTTTTTAGTAGTCTTTTTACTACCTCCTCTGTTTTCCCCTCTTTCTCTTCCCCATCTTCCCCTTCTTCTTCCAACCTCAAACCATTTTGTTCGTCGCTATCAACACAAACCACGATTCTGAACTCTGGGTTCGATACCCGGGCTTCCCATGCTGTGAGCGGAAGCTGGGACTCGGTGGCGTGAGACTGAGAGAACGCTTCTGGGTCTGAGAGTAAAGCGTGAAGTTTGAAATCCCGGAGTTTCCGGGCGAGAGGGGTAAGAGTGTCCGCTGGGAGAAAGGAGTACGGGGGGATGAGGAGAGTCGTGCAGGTACCCATCGTAGCTTTAGGATTGTGTATTTGTTTGAGAGGAGTCTATTTTGACAAGGAAGACTACTGTCCACATGGCATATCGGTTTTAATAGTAGAGTCGAGCGGTGTGAGGGTGAGTCACCTGTACACGTGATCAGTGAACGGAGTGTTTGGCCGGGAATAGCCGTAGCTCTTCTGAATGACGCATAGCGTAAAACCGTCACACGATTTAAGAGCATCAATTTTGGATATATTCATATTGTGCATGTTTCCTCAGTCTGATTTTGTGGGTGTGTCGACAATGAATGCAACACAAACTTCTTTGCGCTAGAGCAGATCTCTCCTCAACCCAATCCTGTCCTCCTGCTGTGTTGTTGTCTTTCTAATAGACACCCAGACCGCTAAAAGAGCATGGCTGGTCCTTGAAAGATGACTTCTCCCACCTCGTTTGATACCCCGGCAGTGCCATATGACCTGGAGTTCGTGGATATAGACCCAATTGCACCAGTGTTACACGATCGAGAATATACTCATCTTTTGCGGTTCTATAAAAGTCTCAGCATTCACTACCAGATCGTTTGGGCGGATTCGTTCAAAGCAAGTAATATTCTGTTGGGGGTATCTAGCCTAAATCCATCCAAGAGCGCTATCCACATGGGTATATCATAATTCATTCCAAGTACTCTTCGTCGCAACATCAGATTCTAACGCGCAGATACCGCAGTCCCCCACTCGTGGAGTCGTCTTCAGAAGGATCATCGTAGACGTATAATGACACCAGACCAACACTCCCCCGATGCGCCTCAGGCGGCTGGGATGGGTATGGTATGGCATTGGGAACTATTCCCAGTTCTACATCATCATTTGCTTGGTGCCGCTGACTCCAAGTCGAGTATCCAGAGGTACGCTCAGTATCCGAAGTATTCTCTTCCACCTCCTCGATAATATGTATGCCACTCTGCTCATCTTCAGACATTTGCGTTGCTTGCGAAAAATATCCATGGTGCGCGAAGGCATCTTTCCACTTCGACATCTTTGATTTTCCTGACGGGTTACTGCTCGCTTTACTCCCCGTCTGCGATGATTGCGCTTGCGATGACTTTGCTCGTGACGAGTTTGCTGCCCGATTTGACGCAACAGACTTGATGTCGAGGTACCGTTTAACGA
The DNA here is from genome assembly GCA_002116315.1 of Epicoccum nigrum. Taxonomy (NCBI): domain Eukaryota; kingdom Fungi; phylum Ascomycota; class Dothideomycetes; order Pleosporales; family Didymellaceae; genus Epicoccum; species Epicoccum nigrum. Next base: position 12,349 of record KZ107851.1, read on the forward strand.
AAGCCTTCAGTGCAGGAGCGTTTGCGCAAATTATGCCGATGTGAAACTCCAATAGTGTATAGTTCCAGATTTCCCATAGCTGCCAAGAAACATCGTAGGTCTCGTAGAACAGAACCCAGGTCGCGTAAGTCCTTAAAGCTCCGAAAGCGGCTGCTAAATACGCCGTAGCAAATATTGCCATCAGGGCTGCTTTTTGGCGGAACGGGATCTGGGCTTTCCAGTAGATGAAGTTGGGCAACAGAGCGGTGATTACGTCCTGCACTGTTGAAATTATTCCAGCAGCAGCCATAGCAGCGCCCTCTTCATTGCAGTTGAATTTGGTCCCTCTCAATATCTGGACAACATCCGATTGCTCCCAGTAACCGGATAAAGGTCTACACCCAACAAGCGGGCTTATGAAGAAAGCGATCGTCGATCCGACTTGAAATCCAATCGCAATCCATGTGACGATTCTAAACGTTTTGGAAACGCCGCGGGATCCGAGGCGTCGGAAGAAAAGAAGAATAGAGCACTTGATGAGCCCCGTAGTGAAGACAAAAAGGATCTCAATGGTCAAAATGAGTTTCCTCTGGATTGTGAACAGGGTGAGATCGACATCCCAAATATGTACCCCACTGTGGTACCTGTCTGCAGCTATGAGAAGTCAGCATTGGACAGACTCGAGTATCGCACAATCTTACTCCATGGCACGAGTATAGCTAACGCAATGACGAACGGCTATTGAAATGTAAGTGAGTGAGAAACTTTTGTGCAAAAGTATGGTATATACCAGAGCAGCTACCATGAGCCAGTCATCCACGCCTGGATTGCGCTGTAGTCTGAATCGAACCCACAGCCTTGCAAATACAACAAAAATGGTAATTGGTGTGAAGACGGCCGCAAGAATGGTAGTAACCATTCCTCTTCCTTCTGGATTTACCAGGTTCGGAGCTGGCCAAGAGGCAACGACCTCCAGAGGGGGATGCGGGCCGCCAGGCATATCGATGGTTCGACTGGGTAGATGAAGCGAGGATGTAGCCAACACTTAGACCTGCAGTTCGAGCATTGGATATATGTTCCTAGTGATGATGTATTACAGGTGCGCATCTTCTTCATTTTGGTCACAGGCGCGTGATAAAAAGCTACTAGGCCGCCACTCGAGACCTGAGTCGAGCAAGTGGATAACGGGATGTCTGGCCTCGGCGGAGTACGAGCAAGTGGTAGCATGCTCGCATGCTTGCATCCTACGATTCCCATCAATATGACTCCAGTGCGGAGTTCCAAACGGTGATCGTGCGGGCGGGTAACGGCATGCTTGGTCTCAGTGGATCACACGGGACGAGCAACTTGGTGCATGTGCGTAGGATAATATCTTAGAACAGCTGTCAATACAATTCTTTCACACATGAACTCAAGATGCTAGTTGAGTGAACGGTTTGCAACTTCGTTGGCATGCACGTGACGAAGATATCTGTGACATATATGGGTTTCCTAAGTTATGTCAACACGGCTTTGTCATCTGCTATCAAACGGCATGGAATACACCATCCGCTGACCAGAGGAGAGAAAACTTGAACCATGAGAAGAGCGACGCGCATTTGCTGGATGTGTGCACAAATCGACATCATGATACAAGCTAGGGCGACATTGGTACAGCATAACTGCCAGGTCCGGCGCTCCTACCCTGTTTGAATAGGAGTCCGAGCACTACGTTTCTGATCACCATTCCCTCGCACCCCGCCCAACCCGTGGGTTATTTGATGGCGCAATCACCTGTCACTACAAAATAGGCCTAGAGAAACCAGGAACCAGGGACTCATCACGTAGCGGTGAGCAATGCCTGGCTCTAGCCACCGTTAGGCCGCTGGCGTCATCTTAGCGTCCGCTGCCATGTGTCAGGTCTGTGCAGCCACGCGGCAACCATCCACATATCTTCTTATTGAACAATGACTTTCCGTGAAGGCAGCTACTGCAACTTGATCTCGAAGAGGTCTTGCATCGTACTGTCTCCTCACAATCAGACTGATATTAAGTCCATGTTTGAGGGTTTGTATTGGGAAAGCTATGCAAGAACAGCTTCAGGGTCAAATTGATGCGTGCAACACCGGCCACTTCCGCCATCCCGTGAGATCGACATCAGTGGCCCTGTTTTGAATGATAAGCGTTCGGCGGTTCCAGGCTGTCATGAGCCTACATGTGATACTTGAGGTGATTCGGGGCTACTGCATGCTGGTCTAGAGCATGGATTAGGATTGCGTGTTGCTGTGGCGGTGGCGGCAAGAGGTACGTGTTGTCGGAACATGTGGGTTTAATAGTGGGAGTCTCCAGCGGGAGTAAGCTAGCGAGGCGTGCGAGCGTCAACGGGGGCGTGGCAGCAGCCACCGTGGATGTTGATCTCTCAGAAGCCTGTATATACGAAGCATCAAGTCCAGGATGCAGCGTGATAGTCCTGGGGTTGTTCGAATCAGGGAATACTTACGACGCGAATGCATCAACTTAGCATCAGAGTCTGTTTCATCACACTAGAATCAGCGCGGGAGGCCTCCAATGGACATGCATTACCGAAGTGATCGTACACAAGTAGTTCCCTATAGCCTGCTCAATGTCGTAGGTAACAGTGCACCCATGGTCGGGGTAAGCGAGAAAATGCCACAGTTTCCCTCCGCTGCATCCAAGTTATGAAGGAATTTATGAAAATCTGCTCGATAAGGTTTGACAATGACTCGATCATCCGTCTGACCTTCGCTCGGAGACAAAAGTGGAGAAAAGCGCGATTAAGGGCCGAATGTGATACCTAACAGAAGATGGTAGATATGGTAGAGGGTGAAAACCTGGAATCTCTTGTCACGAGGCGGAAAAAACATGTCATTGCGGTTGAAGCGATGCTTCATCCTTCGTCCAGTGAATGATGTAGTTGCTACCATGAATCGGCAGGCCATGCGAAGGATTCTGCACTGCACATTGCGGACCACTTATGTACATAAGCTATAATCCTACAGGATTCGCCAGTGTCAAGCGGCTCCCCGGTGCGCGCCAATGACAATGGTACGTTGTTTGTAAGACGTTAGGCTCGTACCTAAATCTGGTTAGCGTCGCACGCTCAGGAACCTCAGGATATGTACATACTTCACATGTCTGAACGACATATGCACAGCACAGCTACAACTCTTCCTGCCTGTTCAAGGCCCGCGGAGTTCCCTATACCACCAACGTCATCCCTAAAAGCATCTTATTTAAGCAAAGTGGCTGATGCAATCCTATCGTCAACTCGTGCGACGCACATTGAGACCTAAATGTACGCCTGCATTGACAACGCGGTTCAAGCAGGATGCGAGCTGTCTTCCCAGCCACTGCGCTGGCGAAATTTGCGGATCACTGCAAGAACTCGCTCAAATACAAACAGCACTGGATAGAACGCTTGTTGGCCGAGCTTCAGTGCTTGTGAAGATCTTGTATTGAACTCAGCTATTCAACAGTAGCGAGAGACTACTTCGTCCCCAGATCAGGGTAGTATACTCGAGTCGCTGTCACCGATCAATGGTAAAAGCAACGCTGTACTTCGTATGTGGCGATGACAATCCGCTCCCAGCATGTGTTCAGGCAGGCAAAGAAGATGCCAGTAATGACACTGAGGCTGAATTTGTGCTCAGTTTCAGGTTTGATGAGAATGAGCCGCTTTGCTTCATATTGAAATCAAGTGTGCAGTCAGTTGTGGATAAGCGCCGGCGACAGGCGGAAGGTTATGGTCACGTGGTTTGTGCAAGGCTTTACCGTAAGGCAGATACACGGAACAGAAGAGATGCGGGACGGAACAGAAGAGATGCGGGACGGAAGAGGTGCGGAAAAGGTATCTTGCGTCCCGGCCCCAAAACGGCCCTTTTCACTAATGCACCCTTGCGCCTTATCACTTGAGCATATAGATAAAGTAGTGGTACCTAGGTAATTGCGCTCTTGATTCAGGATCAGCACTAGTTAGCTGCGCTGCGAACACGAACAGCGACAAGTGGAGCTGTGCCTGAGCGTCACTCCACAACGGCGCTCGGGCGCACCTACCATCCAACGATGCACCTCGGCCGAAGCCCCAAGCTTTGAGTTGCTCGTCCGGACACGGGCTTTGCAGGAACATGCGTTCAAACATTGATCTTTTTGATGCTACAGAACTCCATTCAAGGGTACAGCCAAGCCAGATACGGCAGACAAATGCCATTGACGCAATTAGAAGCTGGAGTTGTTCCTCGCCCCTGGTACCTATGTGGAGAGATTCAACGAAACGCAGATGAAAACACGTTACGTCAAGCCCACAACATCCATCACCCACACCTTGTCGTTCGCAGGCACATCCCACCATAACGGCCGCACTGATGCCGAATATGTTTCCCTTAGCTAGGAGAATCTCGACAGCAATCTTTCTGAATAATTGAACTTCGGGGATTGACAGCCTGCAGGCCTAGCGGGCTGTCAGTAGCTTAGGGCCTATAGCGGGCATTTCAAGTACGCCCCGAGCAATAGTGGGTGCCCCGCCTCGTTGCTGGACCCGGTGATGCTTGACTCGATCTCGGAAGCCGGCAGCCGGAGGATCAAAGGGTCGACACGCAAGCTCCGCATCAACGAAAGGGGGTCTACTTGGCTTGATTGATCAATTTCTTATCATTCAATGCTTGCACGTTGGGAATATGTGAATGCTGTCAAAGTGGTTGCCATGGATAGTCGGTGCCATGGCGACTTTTGTGCTATTCATGCCTGCCATGTTCGGAAAGAAAAAGAGGCTGATACTGTGATAAAGTACGAAGTCAATTGAGCAGATTTGACACAAGTGTTGCAAAGAACACTGCAAACTCTTCTTGCTGATCGTCGCCCACGTCGTCAAGTTACTCTGCCAGAGATTTGCAGACTAACTTCAAGCGTCTCGATATCCTCCGAGGACGCTCACAATTGATAAAACTGGAACAACATAACTTGATATAGATCAGTCTAAGACTTTCCAGGATAGAACTACAATCTTGCAAGGCCTTTGGTGGCTGTTCGCAAGTCGAGCCCAATCTGACTGGGTCTTGCTCTCCAGTGATTCAGGCATTAGAGGCAACCATGCTCAGCCGCTTGCACACTTCTCACATACCACAATCCCGAGTTTATACTACCAGCGCATTTAAGGCCCTCCTCAATGAGATCAGAGTCATGTTTGTGTGGGAGGCCAGGCCGTATCTGAAAGGACAGGCATACATCGCCACACCCGCCTGTATATCTCTCTCAACTCCCTACTTATGGGCAATGGGCAGGACATTGACTACGAATAGTGAAGGCTGAACGACGAGAGGTAGCGCATACTCTGACCAGGTGCTGCAACTTGTGTTCATGGAAGTCTTGCTTCGAGGTTTTAAAGGCGCATTGCGCTAACTGTAAAAAATAAACAAACGTACGTTGCAAACAGTAGGCAGGCTCCTGATGGTAAACATCCATGCAGAACCGAAAGTCCATCATCTTAGCTTTGATATCGAACTTCTATTGCATGCTCGACTTAATTATTGTATACACTGCCCCCCCCCCCCCCCCCCCCCCAACCCATCCATCACCGCACTGGTCTTAGACCACGCCGGCTACCCAGCTGCACAGCAGACGTACTAACCACAACACACACGCCACCCCTCACACCCATTCCACACCCAATACAACGCACATAAACAGCAGACGAACAAGTCGACGTCTACCGTATCACTATCGGACCCATGGTTACGCAGCGCCGGTGCTATGTGG